>JAQFXP010004107.1:0-11245 GCA_034693685.1 Belba bartosi
AGTAAAGGTTCACCCAGCTAGTATATTAATTTATTGTAAAAGGGGAAAATAAAAGTAAAGATTAGCGCAGCTTAGCTTTAGTCCATATCTAGTCTTATAAATTAGCGGTAGTTTGTATGCAATGGAAACGCATTTATAAGACGACAACAACTTATAGGTCTTCTTAGCCTTAAAATTGACCGAAGCTGACGATGAGATTGGAATTAAAAGTAAACATGATAAAATAATTATGGCAACGATTAGAACCAACAATAGACTAAAATTGGTTTTATCGCAAAAAACAATTGTAAATATGAATAGAGACCAAAGAGAGGAACTCGTCAGCCATATAATGCCCATAAACTTTGACCAATAGTTTGAGTCGTATTCACTTATTTCTTTATATATTGAATTCAATACTTTTGTAATTGTTAGAAATTTAGCAAGATTAATTTTCTGTTTTGTTTTAATGACATTGCTTAAATAATTATTGGCTATTTTTAGTTTAAGTTTGAGATAATGTGTAATAATATAAAAGTAAATAATTTGGATAAAAATTATTTTATAATAATAATGCAAACAAAGAGTAGTTAATAATGAATGAGGCAGGCCAATTATAACTAGCTCAAGTATATTTAGTCTTAAATAAAATGGTATGAATACAATTATGAAGCCTTGAATAGTTGAAAATTTTTCTAATATATTAAAGAATTTGAATGCAATTCTGGTTTTGTTGAGTATATCTCTAATAACTTTCTCATCGGTTAAACCGCACTCTTTGGGAGTAATGACTGCAGACATCATATCGAAGACTCGCATATAATTAGGTCTTATATCTCGATAATAGTTATAAAAATTTAATATTACTGACAAAATTGCACTTAAAAAGCCTACTAAACAAGTTAAATTAAAGTGGAATCTCATTCCCATAAAGTGTCCAAAGTCTCCGATATATAGATAAAAAATTTCCGATTTGTTGGGCGAAAGAACACTAATAAAACATTTAATAATCAAAACCAAAAGTATAGTAAAGACGAGAATTGGATGAAATAGTTTTGATCTATGGGTACATCCATTTGGATATTGAGATAAACCTATTCTATAGAAGTGTTTTCCGGCAGAATCTATTGATAAATTTTTGGAAATTACAATGTTGAAATCAATAACAACATTTTTGCCCATTTTTCAAAATATTAACTTAATTATAGAATTTAAAAAAATAATTTTTGTAATATAATAAATTATATTATTTTATTTGAAATGTTTATTTAAACAATTTTAGTTTTATAATAAAATAATTTTTACTTTTAGGAACAAATATTTTTTTATTTTAACATTTATTTGTACATCTATTTACAAATTTTTTAAATTCTATATTTAGATTTAAATTTCTTAAATTTAGGTCAATTTAATGTAATTATAAATTTTTATTAATAAATGTTTAACATGCAAATTTAAGACACGTATTGCCTTTATATTGGATGTAAAAATAATATAAAATTCATGTATTTAAATATCAAATATGATGTTATAATTTATTGATTATTTTTTTAAGATTGAATAACTCTAAGGAAACAATTTAAAATTTATATAATAATAAAATTTTATTCATTATTTAATTAATTTTTAAATAATTTTTTAAACACTACTTATAAATTATGGCCACTTTTCAAAGGTCGATCTAATTTACTAATCTGGTCAGTAGACGCGCGTTTCGGTTGCTTTACAGCAAACCGTTTTCAGTACGTTTGATTCGGCACTAACTTAACTAGATCAAATTAGAGTTTAAAGACCACAGTTTTAGCGTTGAACCACTTGATTACAGTTGCACTGTAATGATGGCAAAGTTCGGTCGGCTATAGATTATTATTATTAGTTTTGTATATATTAAAAGTATCAGATTTTGGCAATTCATTTAAAATTAATTGCATCGGAGGTCCAGATGAGCAAGTTTAAAATTACATAAATTCCTGCTCTTACTGTATGTGTAGTCTTAACCGAAAGCACTAATGAACAAATGAAGAAGTTGTCTTGCGCTAGGAATCAACTCTTTAAGTGTATAATACAATTGTTAACGTAGATTTTTGAATTTGTGCTCATTATACAGTATATATATAAAACTTTTGACAAAATCTTAAATAAATTAAAAATAATATATAATTTTATGAAGTTTATTTGCATAATTAGTTTTATAAATTTAAAATAAATTTTTTTTAAATCGACATTTATCTAGATGAATTAGAATGCATATATTTTAATTTTAACTAAAATTTAATTAAAATTATATTTTAAAAATAACACAGTCGTTTTTTTTATATTGAGAATCACTTTATTCAGATTGAAGATCACCTCAGTGTCTATCGTCGAAAATAAAAATCACATTAACCGCATTGAGGATCACTCGACTCATATCAATGCGTTTTGTGCAGTACACCAAATACTGTTGGCTTTACTGACAAACGCGTTGTACACAGATTACGCACAGAGCGCGTATGGCAGTGAAGCCCATATAATTTAGTGTATTGCACAAAACGCATTGCTATGAGTTGAGTGATCCTCAATGCGGTTAATGTGATTCTCATTTTGGAAGATAGACACTGAGGTAATCCTCAATCTGGATAAAGTGATCCTCAATAAAAAAAACGACTGTATTCAAAACATAAATATTGTTTTAATGATATAATCATCAACTCTTAAACTATAGATATATTTTCAATTAATATTATTTTGTTTTTTAATATAATGTTTTTATTTTTAATTGCATTATATAATACATATTAATCAAATAAATATTTTTGCACAATTAAATATAATTATACAATAATAAATATTAGGCAATATATGGACTACAATATCCATATTTATTTAAATCAAGCACTAAATCAATGGCCCATTGTTCCCCAACAAGCACACTTGGAAAGGTATCAACACCAAGCTCATATTGTAATGGAACTATTTGACGCCTCCCGTTCTCATTGTCGGCAAATCGTTGAAAAATCGGAATAGGTTTGCACTCAGTATTACAATTACCCACTTCTGGCAAATATATCACTAATGGGTTGTAATCCCCGGCCGCGAGTACTGGGAAATATTTTGCAAACAATTCTTTTGGAAGTGCTTTACGAAGACGTTTAATGGCTGTTGTCTCCGGAAATGGTTCTTTCTTAATGATCTTGCTAATTGTTGTAACTAGTTTTTCATCAATCCAGCAAAAGTCGCCAAATGTTAGCTGAAATAACTCAAGCTGAGTGTAGTTTGTATAATAGGCAACCTTGTTTAATAAGTTCGATTGTATAATTTTTCCTGTTACTGGATCAGCTTGTATGCCATCATTGTAACTTGCTGGTGTCAGTGCTGAAGGATTATATAATCCAATATTCAATACAAGATTTAATAATTGTTCATGCCATAAGAAGAATGTTACGCTAGAATAAATTAATTTAAAATTATATATTTATATATTAATACTTTAATGCTAAATAAAAATAATTGACATTATATTATTATTATTATTACATTTATCTTCAAGTAAATCTACATTTATTTTAATACAAAATTTTGTACTGTTTTAGCAAATTATTTATTATTTTACCATGCTGTATATAAAAATTTCATAAACAGTTTTTGTGGTATTAAATGTTATTTAAAATTGTTATTTAATTTTACTAGCTTATATGTTATCATCTCAATAACTTGAAACATTTATTAAAACATATCAAATATATTTAATATATTAAATATATTAATAATAAAATATTAAAAAACTTACTCATTGGGCGCAGATTTAATACTATGGTCGCCATACCAGCCGCCAATTGACAGATGTGGTTGAAAATGAACACCCAAAAATTGAGCATTTTGCAAATATAAAGGTAAGTTTGGGTTTCCAGTTGTAAACAAAGATGTATGAATTTCGGGACCGTACCAAGGTGGCATAGTACCATCCTCATTCCATTGCCGACGCATACATCGAACCAATTTTAGATTAGTATACATTCCATCGGAAACACAATAAGACGTCGAATAGTTTCCAGTTGTCCCGAAATAGTCCCATATTATTGATCGCTCCGGTTGTGCGAAATCTACCTCGTTGTACTTTTTAATAATTACAAAATAATTTTATAAAAATTTTAATTTTTAAAATCTTTTGTTTAAATAAGACTACAAAATAATATTACAGTTAAAAGGAGAAATTTGCAAATTTTACTATTATAACATATTTTTTTATCATAATCAAAATAAGTTTTAAAAATAAACATATTTTAAAATTCTCCGCCAAATTTTTAAGTAAACATATCTATATGCGCTAAGTTATTATTAAGGCTGTGACAAAAAAGCATTTTTGTAGGTATGGTACCTTTGAAGACGCAAAGATTAATAATTATAGCTGATTTAATTTAAATAAAAATTAAATAAATATAAATGCAAATGTCAAAAATAGTAAAGGTTAAAATAGTTAAAAAACTTATTATATAAATGTTATTTTTTAAATTATGTTTTTAAATAATTACCCAAGATGGCAAATACAGTTTTGGATTAAACTGCTGAATTTTCTTTTCTAAGGTTAAACCAAGTAGTTGGTGAAAAGAACCAAACTCAAATTTATGCGTTTCAGCCCACCAATTTGCATGTGTGTTAGCTAGATACTCAATGTCACCACGTCGATAAAGCTCACGTAATATTTTCAACAAGTCTATTCGATCTTTTTCTGGCATACATTTAAAGTCTTTTCTAACATATAACTTTTTGCAAGATGGTCGCACTGGTTTATAAGTTGATTCGGTAATAAATTTGTTTTGAATATATTTTCGCGCATTTTCTACATCTTCTTCAGTGTAATCTTGTGATTGATAGCATTTTCTGTAAATGGATTTTGCACATTCATCTATAATATTATATATATAAAGAAAATTTATGAGTGACAAAAACAGGTATCGAGTCGGTCGGCCGTTTCAGAGGGGGGGGGGGATCAGAGAAGGGATTTTTCTGAGATTTTTGGCAAAAAACCTAGGGGAGAGATAAGGGAGGAGATTTTTCCAAAAACGCTTAAAACCCCATATATTTATAATTAAATTTTGCCTAATTTAACTAGATTTAATCTAGATGTAAATTAAATTTAGTTAAATTAACTGGATTTAAACCGGATTTAGGGAAAATTTCCTAATTTTGGCTGAAAAAACCAAAAACCTATTTAGCTTTTGGCGGCCGACAAATAGTCGAGGGGTGGGGGTAACTTTTTGCAAACCAAATGCTGGAGGAGGGATAAATATAAATTTTCAAAACAAGGGGGATTTTCGCCTAATCCTCCCTTCTCGATCTCTAGATAAAAACAACGAAAAATAGTGCTTTTTTTATTTTTGCCATTTTTGCACTTTAATAAAAATTGAATATTCAATCCTGCGGTCGGGTGTATACGCAATTACACTACTGAAGGCATAAATTTTGACTTTACAGGGGTAGGGGGCTTTGATACGCTTTGCGTCAGATCGAGTGCGCATTAAATCATTATATAGCTATTGCATTATTGCCGTATTCTGGCGCATACATTAGCAGTGCCCATATAATGTGAAGCAGACCACATGTCCTTATACTCCGGATATACCTGTATGCCGTTAAAAGTGAGGAATAAAATCAGTTTTATTACTGTTTATAACATTTATGTAAGATATTAAAATTTATAAATATTTTAATCATTGAAAGTATTCAGTTATTAATCTTTTATTTTGTATACTCTATATGGTCATGCCCATAACACCATAAGATCTTTTTAGTAATTATGGTTAAACTCACTTATAAGGACATGCAATTGTATGCGCGGGAATACGATAGTACTAAAATATATGTTAATAGAATTAAAAAACAATTTAGATATGTATACAATACTTAATTACAGGCTTTAATGTGAAAACATTTATTGCATTTTTGTTTATATATTGATATTAATAGAAATTTTTTAAATAAACGTTCTGGGAGTTTCAAGCAGACAAAAATGCCTTGTTTTAATTAAAATTTTATTTTATAAATTAATAGCAGAGATTTAGATGTTTGGTCAGTTTAGGGTGGGGAGATCAGGGAAGTAATTTAAAATCTTTTTACTAAAACTATAGAAGAAAATCAGAGGAGGGATTTTTCTAAAAACGCTAAAAACCCATATATATATGCAGACAGGTTCAGAAATGTCTAATCAAAATCTATGTTGTAGAAAAAGCTGCACTATAGACCATATCACTCTACGGCTAAGTAAGTCCGCCATTAAAGTTTAATTAACATATGTTTTGCAATATAAAAAGTGAAATTAAAAACGTATATTTAATAATGACTATGTAATACATTAAAAATATGATTTTTACATGTTAAATTAATAAAATATTAAAGTAATTATACTATTATACGTTTGAACTATAACTAATTATGTTTATTATAACATAATAATTACAACTAGCTAAAATTTTAAAATATAAAATTATGATTACTTTATTTTAATATCAATTTAACATATCAAAAGCATACCTTTATTAGTTTATCTAATCATACATTAGATATACATGTTTATCATAATTAAATTTAACACAATTTAACTAAACTAAATTTAATTCAAATTTAGCAAAAATCTAGAAAAAACCATAAAAGGCGATGGCAGAGGTAAAATTTTATAATTCTAGAATTCCATAATAGTATTCTCACAATGATATGAGAGTTATTCAATAACAGTTTACATAAAAATTATTTGTCTAACTGTAAACAACATTGCACTAGACTACTTTTTATTCTCAAATTTCAAACTTAATTTACAGACAAACGAATTGAGATATTTTAATTATTTTTTTACTATCACATAAAAATATTAAAGCAGTATTAATAATTGAATGAAATATTTATATAAACAATTTTCTTGTGATAGGAAATGATGATTTAAAAATATAAACATGTTTTTCATATCATTACCAAAGAAGACTCAGATATAAAGTGGGGTCATTTACAAGCTTTGTTTATCAAGTACAGTATAGTTAAAAGAAACTTCTGAGTCTTCTTTAGTAAACTAGAAATATTTCAAAATTGGCTATTTATTTGTTAAAAAATTGCGCATTTTGTAGTAAACTTTAAATGTTTTATGCAATTATTAATTTTGTTTTAATATTTGTATGTTTTAGTAAAAAAATTATTAAAATATCTCATTTAGTTTGTCTGTAAATTAAGTTTAAACTTTTTAAACTGTAAGAAATTTTTGTATTTTTTAAATGCGCATAACTTTTTAAATAATTTAGTTACAAGAATAATTTTTGCGCATTTCACTATTATATCATATTGTTTTATTATGATTAAAATGATTTTAAAAAATAAAAATATTATGTAATCTTCGGCCATCGCCTTTGCTTGCTGTCTATGGCGGTTGACATTAAATCAAGAGTTGTATTTTTTGAAATGTTAGCTAGGATAAATGACAATTTTCAAAATAAAGGGAAACTTTTTGCTAATTCCCTCTTCTCAATTTTTAATTAATAAATAATTATATTTTATAAATACCTTTTGTATTTAATTTGTCCTTGCATGTTGCTTTATAAATAAATATTATATTTAATAAAATAAAGTATTTTAAAATTATCTTAAAATACATTTTAACTTTTTAAAATAAAATAATTTATTAAAATTTTGTATTATTGTTTATATACTAATTTTTAAAAAATCAATAATTAGCATTATATATTTTAACAGTTTTTAAAAATAATTTTAAAAACCTGTAATTTATGGTTTATTAACATTTTAGAATATCTGTTTTCATTATTTTAGAATATAACATTTGGCCACAAAAATCTACAGATTTTTGAAACTAAAATTTCATTTATTTATATTTATTTTATTTGTACAAAAATTTTAGTGAATAACTGGTAGATATCAATGTTATAAAATATAGCAATTAATTACAAATTGTGGTCTTTTATTGGCCACTGCAAAAACTTGTGTCATCGCACTTCTTATTATGCTTTGGCAGATATTTTTTTCCATTTTTACTAATTATATATTTAATTTTTTTTAATATTATTTTTTTGTCAGAAGTTTGCAAAATATGTTTATTTTTTAAAATCATTTTAATCCTGATTAATTCATTTAATATAATAGTAAAATATACAGAAAATATTGTTTTAACCTTATAATTTAAAGAGTTAAGCGTGTTTATATTATTTACTAAATCACTTTTAGCAACGCGTTTAACATCACGATTAAAGATTGTACCGAACCGTTTTTCACAACAAGTACAATTTTTAAAAAATAAATAGCCAAAATTTTCAATTATTAAAATATTTCACTTTTTAATTAATTAAAAAAATTATACAAATTTTACAAATACAAAAATGTTTTATAGTTTATAAATTTTAAACTAAATTTACAAACAAATTAAATGAAATATTTTAATAATTTCTTCAATATAATATCTATAAATTTTTAAAAATTAATAATTGGATAAAACATTAAAAGTATCCAAAAACAAGCATAATTATTTTAGAAATTACTAGCCAATTTTAAAATATTTTACCAAAGATTACCCAAAAGTTTCTTTTAAAAAAATTGTACTAAACAAAAACAGCTTGTAAATAAAGCCTATTTTATATCTGGGTACTTCTTGTTAGTAATATAAAAATTATGTTTTTATTTTTAAAGCACCATTTCCCGTTACAAGAAAATTGTTTATATAAACATTTCATTAAATTATAAATTCTACTGCAATACATGTATGTATTAGTGAAACAATAATTAAAATATCTCATTTAGTTTGTCTCTAATTTAAGTTTGAAATTTGAAAATAAAATGTAGCCTAGGGTATTTTTGTTAATAGTTAGAAGAATAATTTTTATGTAAACTGTTATAAATTAAATCATATATCATTGTGAGAATATCAATATTAAATTATGTAATTATTAAAAGTAACTTTCGACATAGTATTTTACTTGTTTTTATTAAATTAAATTAAATTAAAACAAATTAGAATAAAATAGTAGTAATATAAAAATATCAAAATTTTACAATTATTTTTAATAATAAAAAATTAAAATTAGTTTATTATTAACAAAGTGACTTAATTAATTATGTCTCATGAATCATGCTATAATTGGAAAAATATAACAAAAAATATTTTTATTTTTTACCCGGCTTAATTTTTGTACAACTTATAAAGTTTTTATTCATAATAATTTTAAAGCAATATATGGATTACAATAACTGTATTTACTCAAATTAAAATTAAATTAATTGCTTGTTGTTAGCCTCCAAGCATTTTGGAATAAATATTAACACCAAGCTCATATTAAAAAGTTATTATTTGACGTTTTCCATTCTCAGTGTCTTCATAGCTTTGAAACATCGGAATAGGTTTGCACTCAGTATTACAATTACCCACGTCTTGAAAAAATGCATTAATGGGTTGTAATCTCCGGCCGCGAAAATTGGAAAATATTGTTTCCAAAAACGGCTTTTTTAGTAATCTTGCTAATTATTGTATTCATGTCAAGTTCTTAATCTAAATAAGCACAGGTTTTCAAATGTTTGCTAAAATGTTTTTAGTTGTTTGTAATTTACATAATATGCCACTTTTTGTCTTGCTTATTATATAAATTACACACAACTTTAAAACTACACATTTTTAGATTAGTATACATTCCTTCGGAAACACAATAAGACGTCGAATAGTTTCCAGTTGTCCCGAAATAGTCCCATATTATCGATCGCTCCGGTTGTGCAAAATCTATTTTGTAAGTTTTTAGCATAAAATTGTTAATTTATTTTTGTTTTAATCTAATCACTAAATATATTCCATTTAATAACAAGTTCTTATTTTTGTCATTACTCAAATTGGCAAATATAATTTTAGATTAATTATTACAATTTTTTTCTTAATATAAGTAATGTAGCTTATAAAATCCACCAAATACAAATTTATGTGTTTTTGCGTAACAATTCGCATAACGTTACCTAGATACTCAATGTCTTTTTGTTCATATAATTCACTTGAAATTTTTAACAAATTGAATTAATCTGTTTCTGGAATATATTTTTAAACATTTTTTATGCAAATTTTTTTGCACAGTGATCGATTTGATTTCCGGTGTTGTTGTTATTAGAGCAAGGCAACAATTTATACCACAGAAAAGCACAATTTATAATTCAAACAAATTAATTAACATTTTAACTTTTTTCTATACATACCAAACAATATATCTGCATTGGCCAATACTAACCTTGGTGGTCATTGTAGATATATTGTTTTTGTGTAATTAACAAATGTTATATATTTTAAGTTAACAAACAAATAGATTTCCTATTTTGTTATCATCTCTGCTTTAGACAATTTTTATAATGTGTTAAAATTTAAGATAAATATTTAATTGTTTACAATTTATAAAATTATAATGATACTTTATTAAAATTATTTAATAATAATTTATACTAAAATAAAAATAAAAGTTCAATAACATTTAAAATATTTGTTATTGTTGTCTAGTAATAATAATTTTAATTAAAAATTTTGTAATAAATATGTTGAAAATTTTTGTTTTATTAAAAAAAATTTAATTTTGGAAAAGTTCTATTAAAAACATATGTTTAAATAAAAAATAGTTTTTACATTTTTCATCATTTGATTTAAATAATCTAACCATTATTTAATTTTTTTCATGGCAATTTAAATAATAATAATAATTTTTTAAAGCATTTGCTAATAAACAAAATAATTTTTTGTATTATGGACACCAATGGGCGGGTTTAGAGAAGTTTTAATTTAAATATTTATATTATTTAACTACATAAAAAATTAACTTATTTAATTTAAACTTTTAAAGTTAATACACATTTTTTTATCAAATTTTAGAAACAAATAAATATATATATTTATATAATTAATAATGTTGATACAAATTTTTAAAGTTTTTAAACTGTAATTTTATTAAATAAATTAAATAAATATAATTATTATTAGATTGTAATGTAAAATCTCACAACAATTATGTTTAAATTTTAAATGTTTTAAATAAACAATCTAATTTTTAAACATTAAAAGCTATTAAAAGTATTACAATTATTATTGCAAGTATTACAAGCAAGGATAAATATTGGTTTAATGATATAATCATCAACTCTTGAACTATAGATATATTTTCAATTAATATTATTTTGTTTTTTAATATACAGTTGTTTTGTTATTGAGGATCACTTTATCCAGATTGAGGATCACCTCAGTGTCTATCGTCCAAAATGAGAATCACATTAACCGCAT
>JAQFXP010004108.1:0-11244 GCA_034693685.1 Belba bartosi
CTTGATTTTAGTAAATAAAAAACTATTTAATAAATGTCTTTAAAAACTCGAAAGACTCATTTGATTAGCAGTTTTGTTAAATGCAAAAAGAGATAACTATTAATAATATTAAAAATCTTAAGCGATTAAAAATTGATCAGTTTTTTCAATATTAATTGTATAAAAATTGTAACTACTGTATATTTTCTAATAAATAATGTATTGTTTTATCAAAGTCCATTTTTATCCCTTTTCCATTTTTATCCCTCAACTTTTCTGCCCGATCCACTTGATAGAAATAGACCTGGACTGTATAAAATATGTTTTCCATGTATGGTTATAATTTATAAAACATTGGCTCAAAAATAACTTATTTCAATTAAAATTTTAAGCCTTTAACAGTTGCAAATAATATTAATATTTTTTTTAAAATTATTATTTAATTCTAAAATTATAAAATGTATTTTAAACGTTACCTTTATATTCATAATAAAATAAGTATTTTTAAAAATAAATTAAATTTAATAATAATTACCATTTTGTTATAATTATAAAATAATAAACTGTAATAACAGGTAAAAGTGAATCTTTCTTTTTCATCCTTTTGTTGTAAAATAATTACGGGAAACAGCAATCAGATCCTTTATTACTTTTATAACATTTGGTAAACATACAAAAATACGCATACGATTTAATATTTTACATTTTAAAAAAGCAAAGGCGACCGGCAAAACTGTTGATATTTTAGAGAATTAATTGTTTTTTAAAACTTAAACCAATTAAAGTTAAGCTGATTAATGTTTATTTAAATAGTAAGGATTTTTTGAAAAAAATATTAGACATGAGTTTAGGCTAGACAACCAGGGTTTTATCAAAGGCCGTCTACTGATAGTGTTCAATAGATTAATAACCACTAATATACGTATTCGGTGCGTTCTGGTGTATGCTCTTAAAACTATGACACTATACTCGTTAACATAACTAGCGGTGAAATAATAATTCCTGGCCTCACTACCGGTTGTAAAGGATGAGAGGCTTCGGCCTATGAATAGTTAGTTAGTTAGATACTATTCAATACTAAATAAATTATAAGTCATAGAAAGTTAATTTTGTTTTGTTAATAGGGCTGTGACATGGATGCCGGATGGGTATCAGAGCAAAATGGATTATATGGCGTGTCTAGATAGAATTAATTTTTTTAATAGAATACATGTCTATACCAAAATTGTATACGTGTTTTCATATCTATTATCGGTCCTCACACTCGTGGGGTATGATGGCACGGACAACCAATTAAGGGTGGTTTGTAGATTAGATGAGAGGAGCGAAAAGCCTTTTCTCGGAAAGATAGCTCAATCACTCAGATTTCTGGATTCGTCTGAACAGTCGCCCACAATATAGCGAACACTGTCGAGGCTTACGTAGTCTGTCTTTTAATTTAACTTACAGCTTAATATCCACCGGCGAAACGGGTGCACTGTTAAATGTATTATTTATTATTTATAAAAGCATCCAAAAGACTAAAACACTTATACTTTCAATTAAAAAAATAACTTTATTAAGACATAAAGCAAAAAAATTTTGAAATTAATTAAATATTTTTCTGTCGGTCGAGACTCCAAGTCTACCAAACCGAGAGTCAGGCCGTCGATACCAGGACTTCGTCCAACAAGAGTCCGATCGAATTCAAGAATTAAAAACTAATAATTGTATTAAATAACTATTGAACATAGAACTATTATAAGATTACCTAAAAACTGAGTTAACTCTAGTTTTATAGTCAGGCGATACATAAAGAATGGATTTTGAGGTCAAGCCATCTGTAATCATAAAACTAATTCAGAATTCAGAAAATTCAGTCCAAAAATAGAATATAAAATACATTTACTAATTAAAGAAAGTCTTAAAAACAAATTTTAATAAAAATGAAATGAATATATGAATAATTGTTTATATTTGAAATAAAAAGTCTTTATTTGAGGCTTTAGGTGACTTTCGGGTTATCGCCATCTGATCCCGGGGTAGACAGGAGGTCAGCAAATAGGTTTGACCTCTGAAACTGCAATATGTTCGACTTTCAAACTGCACATTAATTCATGTTAATTATGTATTATATAGTAAAATTTTTTTTAATGAATTTATAATGACCTAGTTTATCCATGCTCTTTTTCTGCTTTTTTTTATTTTGTTTGTTGTCTCAGTTATTCTTTTAATCAAATTGTGTTTATCTATCGTGAAATTTATTTTTGCATTGTTTTGTCAATCAATTAAAATTCAATTGTGTTTTATTAAAATTTAAATTTTGTTCCAGTTGTCGATTTTTTACGATAAATTTTTATTACTTTTGAATCTAAAGTTTAGATGATTACGCAGATTACTTTCTAAAAAGTTTTTTTTCTTTATAAATAATAAAATATTTATTTTTAAAAATATATTAAATTTAATAATAAATGCAATTTTGCCATAATAATAAATATTTTATAAACTGTAATAACAAGTATAAGTAAATTTCACTTTTTAATTTTTCTCTTGTAAAATGTTTACGGAAAATATGGACAGTACGTTAACTTTTATAAAATTTATTAAACATACAAAAATACTATAAACAATGCAGATAATGTTTTGTGTTATATTTTTAATTAGAAATAAAAATTTTATTTAATCCTTATATAAACAGTAAAATAATGCCTGGCTTTAATCATGATAGCCAAAAAATTCTTCAATATTATTAGCGATAAAGTGTTTAATCTAAAAACTATTGTTAATAAAAAAATGTTTATTTACTTACTCTAAAGCAGAGATTCAGAATGTCGGCCGATCAAAAGGTATCAAGGGAGACTCAGGGGAGGGATATATCCAAAAACGCTCAAAATATCCATATAAAAATTTTCTAAATTTAACTGGATTTAAACTAGATTTAGTTAATTTAATTGAATTTAAACAGAATTTAGCTCCAATTTAGGTAAAAATTAAAAGGGTACCTCCCCCCCCCAAATAAGGGATAATTTCAAATTTTCAAAATTAGAAAGAATTTTTACCTAACGTACTTTTATCAATCTCTGTTCAAAATTTGTTCTAAATTTACTAATTATATTATTCTTTTGGATCAATAAAAAAGTTTAGAGCAAAAATCAAATTTAATTTTAAAAATTTCTATTTATTTTATTTAGTTTGTGGGCAACAAAATATGCCCCCTTAATATTTTGCTTTATAGAAAAGCAAAAGCGATTGGCAAATCCTATTTTGTTTTAGAAAAGAATTAAAAATTTTCATAAATTTTTGCAAAATTCAGTTAAATTATATAAAATTTTATTATAAATATATTGGGGTTTAAGCCTTTTCAGAGAAAAAAATTTCCCTAATTCACTCCCTAAATTTTTAGTAAAATATTTTGAAGAAATTCTCTCCTGATCAAATTTTCTAAATCTCTCTCTTGCATCAGACGAACTACCCAATCACTGACTATTAATTTTATTTGTTCTAAACTATTAAACCAAAATTGATAATTGCCTTACAACTGGAATTTAAAACTTACTACAATATAATATTAATTTCATTTTTTGTTTATTGTTTAAATATTACAAAACCACTTTTTGCTTCGAACACTATATTCAAATCTTTTTTCACAGACTGTCCGTTGACCAAAATATCAAAGTCTAGTATGTTTGGTTATTGCAAATATGCACTGTAATCATTGTTCAAAACCTGAGATTGCGAAAGGAAGATCATTCAAATATTTTACAAAATTTACACCGGATTTAGCATCAATTTAGTAAAAATTTTCTAATTTTTGTCAAAATGTGCTAAAAGTTTGCCCGGCCAATGGAGTCTATTGGCAAAAAGTTAAAGGCGGTATTATTTCGCGGACCATATGCTAGGTGGATAAATCTAAATTTTCAAAATCAGTTGGGCTTTTTGGTTAATTTCTTTTTCACAATGCCTGATTTCACTTACTTACTTTAATCTTTATCATATTTATATTTTATAAATTTTTTCTAATTTGAAAAATTGACATTTATTTCTTGCATTTGGTTTTCTAGAAAAAGTACCCAGATTAAAATTTGGACATTTGGACGATAGGCATATTTTTAAAATTTTTTAGACTACTGTATAATTGTGAAATTTTTCTTAATTTGCTGCTAAATCTAATTTAAATTGAGCTAAATTAATTCTAATTAAATTTAGTTTTACTTACTATTTATTAGTTTTTTTGATGATTTAATTGTATACAAATTTATTTTTATTTAACTTAATTATACAAAATTTAGAATTGCACAATTTGTAAATAAATAAATATAAAATTCATATTTTAAACTGTAATTAACATTTAATTAAAAATAAAATATTTCTCCCGTTTATGCTTCTAAAATATTGGCCAGAAAATAATTAAAAATTTTAGGCCTTTTTAACAGTTGCAATATTAATAGTATTTAAAATTTGGTATATATTTTCTAAAATTCTAACATGTTTTTTAAAAGTATCAATTACTTTGATAATCCACCAAAGCGATTCTCTATTATAATAAATTTAACTAGATCGAATAAAAATTTTAAAAACTGTTTTTTATTTTAAAAAATTTATAAAAAAAAAAATTTTCTTGCTTCTATTTTGCTTTTTCTATTTTACCCTTTATTCCTCTTCCACTTTGTTTGTTGTCTCAGTTATTCTTTACTCAGATTATGTTTATCTATTGTCGGATTTATTTTTGCATATTTTTTCAATCAAACTGCAAATACTAAACATTTCAATTATGTTTTGTTAATTTAAAGTTTAAATCTTGTTCGAGCCGTCGATCATTTTAGCGATAAATTGCATTTCCTTTAGTTGCTTACGCAGAGCACTTCCTGCAAACTTTTCTTTCTAAATCAATAATAAAATTATTATTATTAAAAATATTTATAATTTAATAATAAATATCATTTTGTTATAATAATAAATATTTTTATAGACTGTAATAACAAAACTAAGTAAATTTTACTTTTTCATTCTTTTTTTGTAAAATGATTATGGGGAATAAATAGAAAAATTTATCTTTTATAACATTTATTAAACATACAAAAATACCAGAGACAATGCCGTTATTGGTTTGTGTTGTATTTCAATTACAAAGTATTAACCCACGCTTATATAAACAATAAAACAAATACTTTAAAATTATTTCTCAAAGCGACATTATGTGAAGTTTGATTTATTCTATTACTTATACATGTTTTATAAACTTTAATAATATGCAAAAAGTATTCTTACAATGATTTTATTTTTGTGCCCACGGCATATTAAATAATAATAATAATTTTTAAAAACATTTTCTTATAAAAAAAATAATTTTTGTATTATGTTTATTTTTAAATTAAACTTGACTACAAATACAATTATTTTAATATATTTGTATATATATATATTAAATGGAAACGTTAAGTAATAAATTTTTTTAACTAAAATAAATTTTTCAATTTTTGTTCTACAACGAAAATTTAATATGATTATAACAAAAATATCAATTGAAACAATAATGATACTGCTGTTACTACTAAATTTTTGATATTTTTAAAAGTTTTTTATAAATAATTAAATTAAATTACCAAAACATTTAATAACTTATTTTTCATGTTAATCCTGTTTAGTTTGTTATGTAAACCACAATTATTAGACTGTATATAATATAATAATAAATATTTATATTATTACAATTAGTAAAATCGATTAAAAATATTTTAAACTGTAATTAACATTTAATTAAAAATAAAATATTTCTCTCTTTTTTGCTTTTAAAAGACTGTCGACGCAAAGACAGTCGATTAAAATTTTAGTCCTTTAACAGTTGTAAATAATAATATTATTTTTAAAAATTGGTATTTATTTTTTAAAATTCTAACATGCTTTTTAAACGTTACATTTATATTCCACCAAATCGATTATGTATTATAATACTCTTGACTAAAACGAATAGAAATTTAAATTTTTTTTATTTATTTAAATAGATTTATAATTACATAGTTTTTCCTTGCTACTTTCCTGCTTTTTATATTTTTCACTCTATATGTATTTTCCACTTTGTTTGTTTTCTTAATTATTTTTTTACTCAAATTATGTTTATTTATCATTTGATTTATTTTTTCATATTTTTTTCAATCAATTCAAATACGATTATGTTTTTTTAATTTAAAGTTTAAATTTTTTTCGATCCTTTGATTTTCATAACAATAAATGGCATTTTTTTATTTGCTTGCTTAGAGTACTTTTTTCTAAATAAATAATAAAATTATTAATATTAAAAATATATTAAATTTAATAATAAATACTATTCTTTCTATAATAATAAATATTTATAGACTGTAATAACAAGTAAAAGTAAATTTTACATTTTTATTCTTTTGTTGTAAAATAATTACTGGGTCTTGACGTTAACTTTTATAACACTTATTAAACATTCAAAAATACTTAACACCATACAAATATTGTTTTGTGTAGTATTTTTATTAAGAATTAAAAATATTAAATAACCCTTATATAAAAAATAAAATATTTACTTCAAAATTATTTCTCAAAGCGACATTATGTGAAGTTTGATTTACTCTTTCATTTATACACGATGTTATAAACTGTAATGATATGCAACAATTACTTCATTTGATAGTTGTGAATTGTTTATGGGAAGATAGAACGTTAAAATTTAAATTTATATTTTTTTAAACAAACATATACACCAATGACAATACTATAAATTTAGAATGAAATATCAGAAAAAAACCCGCTTCTTAATTTTAAAAATTAGCATTTTGTTTATGCAATTTTTCTTAATTTGCCCATTGACGAATGCAGCATACAATATTTTTTATAGCAAATACTTTCCTTAAATTGGTGCTAAACTCAATTTAAATTTAGTCAATTTAATTAAATTTAGTTTAATTTGGTTTAGATTTTGTTAAGTTAAATAAAATTTTTTGTAAAAATTTTTAACTTTATTTTTGTTAATTTCTGTTTTATTAATTAAAATAATTTAAAAACTTAAAATGACATAACTAAAATTCTTATAACAGAATTTTCACATTTTTTATTTAGCTAATGCTGATTTTTCTAGAAATTCTTTTAAACATACTATTTGTTTGACTATCAAAATATGTTTTTACAACAAACATATTTTTATATTTTTGTTGTAAAATTTTAATAAAATTAATACAAAAAAATCAAATAAAACATAAATGTTACTGCTGTTATTACTAAATTTTTAATATTTTTCAATATATTTTATTATTAATTAAATTAAATTGCCAAAAATTTTAATAATTTATTGTTCATACTAATCCTGTTTAGATTGTTATGGAAACCACAATTATTAAACTGTAAATAACAATAAAAATTTATTTTATTAAAATTAGTAAAATCGATTAAAAATAATTTAACTGTAATTAACATTTAATCAAAAATAAAATATTTCTCCCGTATATGCTTCTAAAACATTGTGAAGAACAATTGAAGTGAATATAAAATTTAGGCCATGTGCAAATAATATTTTTAAAATTATTATTTAGATCCTAAAATTATAACACGATTTTTAAAAGTTCCCTTAATTTTTACCAAAGCGATTATGTATTATAATACTTTTGCCTAGAGTAATTAAAAATTTAAAAAACATTTTTTAAAAATAAATTTATAATGGCAAAGTTACCCTTGCTCCCGTTCTGCTTTTACTATTTTTCATTCTATTCCTCTTCCACTTTGTTGTCTCAGTTATTCTTTTACTCAAATTATGTTTATCTATTTTTTGATTTATTTTTACATATTTTTGTCAATCAATTCAAATTTAATTGTTTTTTTAATTTAAAATTTAAATCTTTTTCGAGCCGTTGATCTTTTTGGCAATAAATTGCCTTTTCTTTAAGTGCTTCCGTAGAGTAATTCCCGCAAATTTTTTTTTTGGAATAAATAATTAAATAATTACTATTAAAAATATATTAAGTTTCATAATCATTACAATTTTTTTTATTATAAGAATATTTTAATAAAATGTAATAACAGATAAAAGTAAATCCTACTTGATTAACCTTTTGTTGTAAAATGATTATGGGTTATAATCTCCGGCCTCTAAATTTTATAACATTTATTAAAAATACAAAAAAACAATTCAAATATTGTTTTTTGTCGTATTTTTATTAGGAAGTTAAAATATTAATCAAATTTTATATAAACAGTAAATTAATGCTGGCTTTAATCATAAACAGTTATGTTTATTTTTATATTTTATCTAGTTAAAAGCTTCGTACTAAATGGAAAGAATAATCTAAGACATGTGTCAAATTATTGTGCATTCACATATAAAGTGTAAAATTTAATCAATTTTGTTTACATTTTTTAAAGTAATTTAATAATCAAATGTGACAACATCTCATAGTTCAAAAGAGTTAATTAAAACTTTAACTGTTTACTAAACATACAAAAACAGTTTATCTACATAGGCCTAAGTCTGACTTTGTAGGCCATTGCAGGTATTCTGTTTTTGTATGTTTAACAAATGATATAAAAGCTAACAAACATTTTAATTTTTTATCTTGGTGCCACCAAAGTTAATAAACATTTGGTAAAATAAGTTTTTAAAATTATAATATTATTAAAGTTGTTTAAAAAATATTACTTTAGTTCACTCCGTTCTCACATTAATTTGTAACTATTTATTTGTATGACACAACTGTTAAACTTTGATAGATGACTTATACCAGTATTAATGTTTGTTTATTAGACCTATTAGGACTGGTTTGGACATAACTAATCATAATAGTTCTTCAATATTATTTACGGTAAAGTATTTAATCTAAAATTTATATTTAATTAAAAAAATAGTTTATATTTTCTTACTCTACAGTAAAGGTATTTTAACTTTAGACTATTATTTTTAATTAATAAGAAGCGTTAAAGCAAAAATACAATTTAATTTATAAAAATTTGCATTTATTTTCCCTAGTATGTGGCCCTCTTAATATTTTGTAAAAGCAAAGCAACCGGCAAAACGTTTGTGTTTTTGAACAAAATTGTGAGATTTTTTTTATAAATTATTGCTAAATTTAGTTAAATTAGATAAAATTTTATTATAAATATATGAGGGTTTAAGCGTTTTGAGGAAATTCAGCTCCTAATTCAATTACTAAATTTTTAGCAATATATTTTGAAAAAATTCTTTCCTGATCAAATTTTCTAAATCCTTCTCTTGGATAGGACAAACTGACTATTTATCCCAATTCATGACTATTAATTTTATTTGTTCTAAACTATTAAACCGCAATTGATAATTGCATTACATCTGGAATTTAAAACTTAATACAATATAATAATAATTTTAATTTTTGATTATTGTTTATATATTACATAATCACTCTTTGTGTCGAACACTAGATTCAAGACATTTTTCACAGACTGTCTGTCGACCTCAATATCAAAGTCTAGTATGTTTAGTTATTGCGGATTTAGCAGCAATTTATTAAAAATTTCTAATTTTTGTCAGAAAACGCTAAATATTTGCTGGCCGCTGAATTTGGTTTTTTTTATGGACCAAATGCTAAATGGTTAAATGTAAATTTTCAAAATCAACCGGGATTTGTGGTTGATTTCTTCTTCTAAATGACTGATAAAATACTTACATACCATTTGATAATTCTATTTGTTATATTTATATTATATAAATTCTAGATACAACTCAAGAGCTAAGGCGGGTGGCGCAGTAGAAATGCGTCCGCTCACTAACCTTGAGTTGGTGGTTTCAAACCTCGATTGTAGTAATAATTTTTTGAAAAAAATTTTTAGGCATGAGATGAATCTAGAAGACCAAGAGCCTAACCAAGGGCTGTTTACTGGTAGTGTGCGATATCTTAATAACCTCTAATCTACGTATACGGAGCGTTAAAAAACTATGGCATTATCCAAAGTTACCATACTTAACGGTGAAGTGATTATTTCTGGCCTCACTACAGGTTGTGCAGGAAAAAAGCTTCGGCCTATGATTAGTTAATTAGTTAAATACTAAATTACTAATTATAGAGATTTATTATTGTTTTGTTACCAGGGCTGTGACATGAGTGCCGGATGGGTGCCAGAGCAAAATTCATTATATGGTGTGTCTAGATGAAATTTATTTACTCTATTAAAATACATGTCTATACCCGAATTTCATACCCGACTTTCAAACTGCACATTAAGTTTTAATTTCTAAGTTTAACTCCAGTTTTAACTTCCGGTTTAAAAGTGGGGTAAAGTAATTGGATACCAAAATACGAATATTTGGTAATCGGATATTGCAGTTAAATATTAAAATCAGGAGTTATACTCGGGTATAGAAGTCGGGTATAGAAGTTAAATATAGAAAACCAATCTGGAAACCGGGCATGGAAGTCGGGTATAAAACTCGAGTATAAAAGTCGGGTATGGTAGTTGGATATTGAATCGGGTATACATTTCGGTTATAAAAATCAATTATAAAATCAATTATAAAAGTCAAGTATAAAAGTTAAGTATAGACATTTATTTTAATAGATTTAAAATATTTTTATCCAGGCACATGTACTGCAATTTACTTTGACACCTATCTGGCATCCATGTCACAGTTCTGTTTGTTACACATTTATTAAATAAATTAATATTAAATTAAAAAATATTATTTTGTTGATGTTGTATATGCTATATAAGAATTACAATTAGTGAAACTGCATATCTGCCACATTGACGAGTAATTTTAAATTAAATTTATATTGCTATATTGTTAAATTCGCCGTCAAAATAAAATTAATATATTTGTAGTGTAAATAATTAATCATACGCAAATTTGTTTTATTGATTGATAAAATAAATAAATAATTAAATTAAGCGTTAATTTAACAATATATCAATATAACTTTACTTCAAATTTATTTCTCAAAGCGAAATTATGTAAATTTTAATTTACACTATCAATTCTACATGGTGTTATAAACTGTAATAATATGCAAAATGTATATTATTCATAAGTATTTCATTCGTTTGTTGTAAATTAGTTATGGATTCCACTAGTACTTTATTTGTTGTTTAATTTATTCTTTTACCTAACTAGGGTAGGAACCTAAATCGCTGACCATTTGAAAAATATTATTTAAAATTAAAGCTAATTTTTTGTTTGTTTTAAAATCATTATTTTAATCTGCAAATGCGTCTAACAAAATAAAATTATAATTACACAAACTTTTACTCTTAAATAGATTTACCTGTACCTAAGACCTAATAGCTCTACCATGTATTTTAAAT
>JAQFXP010004109.1:0-11243 GCA_034693685.1 Belba bartosi
GGGTCTTTACCATTGGTTCATATCAAACATTAGTTCATAACATCCATGGTTCATATGATCCATTACTTACTGTATATCAAATGTTTGAAAACTATTCAAAACAAAAATAGAGATAAGAAATTATGTGATTATAGTAACATATCTTAGACTTAAAAATTTTCATTTTTATTGAAATCGTTTAAAATATTTGTTAAAAAATTATAAATATATTTGAATTAATTA
Source organism: Belba bartosi (assembly GCA_034693685.1). Classification (NCBI taxonomy): domain Eukaryota; kingdom Metazoa; phylum Arthropoda; class Arachnida; order Sarcoptiformes; family Damaeidae; genus Belba; species Belba bartosi. Next base: position 223 of record JAQFXP010004109.1, read on the forward strand.
TATTTAAAATGATTTCTGAAAATATTTAAAATGAGTTATGAAGTTGTAGTTAAATAAGTTTTAATTGCTTGGATTAACATTTTTGAAGAATTAATTAAAAAGTCTTTTATTGGTATTGGGTTTACTAGTAATTGCAAGAATGAAAACTTGCATTTAAAACTTAAGAATTTTGTAGAATTTGAAAAAATTAAAACAATTGATTATAATTTAGGATTAACCAATGATGAAAAAAATCAAATCAGAAGAAGACAATAACATTGATTTTGAATAATTTATAAGTTCATTGAATAAAATTATTAAATTTTAAAATTTAAAACATTTTGTGTTAATTATTGAAGTTTGGGTTTACCTCGCCTTATAAGTACATGTACATAGAGGCTTTGGACCTAATTTAGTGAAATGGTATATTTCACCTTATATGTACATGTACCAATATGTGAGGGAATACGGTACAAGTAAAATATGCCAGTAACATTTTTATTTTTAATAATAAAATATTAAATTTAAATACTCATTAATATAGTAATTTTAAATTAATATAAAAAAGTAAAATATAAATATTTTAAATGTAATTTTCTTAATACACAAAATATAGTAATTTATATACATTTGATATCAAATTATATATTATAATATATCATATAAACGAATTTAATATTTAAATAAATAAATACAGTCCGGATCATATGTATGTGATCAAAATTGATGAAGTTGACATAGCTGCACTCAAGAACATTTGCTTTATCGTCATCCGACATTAATTGTTAATTAGCTGTTGCTTTAAAATTTAAAGTTTAAAATAATAAATATATCTTAAAGAATTTTAAATACAATAATCAAAAACCAAACAAATATAATAATAAATATTAAAGTAATTAAATTAAGTTCCAATTTAAATGATGGCGGAGTATATAGTGATGGTTTCTTTAATTTATTAATTGATATAATTTTAGACCAATTGTTGTAAACAAATGAAGACTTTATTTTTCCGCTAATTCTCATTAAAAGCAAATACTGATTACTCGAAACGAACTCTACTTTCCATTTGTTTCTCATTATTATTACAGCCATTAGTTCGGCTCTTAATTCAGATTTTGCATTAAATTTTGGTCCAAATCCGGTTAGAGTTAGTCGGGACTGGAATGGAAGCACCAGATCCTCAATCCATTCCACAAATGCACAAAATCTGACACTTGTGTATGGATTCAAACGAATAGATTCCTTAATGATTATGACTTCCTCTTTGGTATCCGAAAGGGTTTCGGTTCTAATGTCCGTTGATTTGGATTTACGAATATTTGTCGTATTTTTGTCATTAAATATATGAAAACCAAAGAAACCATTTGTCGTAAGACTGGAGAAACTCTGTATTATATTTGGTAATTGTGTTTGAAATGAAACAGACTTGATAAACATTTTTTGGAATAACTTTGTAAAATCTACCAATCCTGTATTAGTAAATTTTTCACATTGTTTTTCTTGGTTTATTTTTCCAAATTGTTTTATAGCTTGCTAAAATTAAAAATATATTAAACATTAAAAAAATACTTTACTAATTTATTAAATATTATTAATTAACTTACATTTATTGAATTATTTAACTTTAAACTTGTCATCTCTGCATGAATTTTATATTTTAATAAACCAACTTCTTCAGTTTTAATTATATACTTTAAGTCAACCAAGCACATATTGTTTTGATTTAAAGTTTTTGTCATTAAATTAAAGAATAGCTCTACTGTATTCTTAACCAGGCACACATTTGATGATTTATCTGTAAAATAAACACTATATTACAAACTTCAATATTTCAAAAACAAAAAACATTCAAACATACCGATTTTATAAAACAAGTATTCGTTTTTACTCTTAAGTTTTTTAATTAATTGTATGTTTTGTTGCTTAGGTTTGTAGTTATCAATAACCAAGTTATATTCATTATTTTTATTTTTTATCTTTTCGATATAAAAAAGACATTTTTGACGCAAACTTTGATTTTTATTAATAAATATCAAAACTCCTGAATAATACAAATATTTAAATAAATCTGTTTTATAGCCATTTATGTCGTAAACCCTATAATCACTTTCCAAGTCATTGAGTAAAGTAAATGAAATAAATGTAATATTAATTAAAATTAAAATCAGAATTATTTGTTTCATAATGTAATTAAAGTTTTTGGTTTATAACTTCAACTTATCATTTTAAATATCTACAACAATTGCTATTGTTTTTATAGCCTTTGATGTTATTTTAAATAAATATTTATAATTTGTTGATTTAATCAATTACAATTTTAAATATTCAAAATAAATAACAATTCAATTATTTGAAACATTTTAATTATAGATATCTGCTTCTTATTATGAATTTCTAAATAATTTCTTGTTATTATTAATATAATACTTAGAATTCATAGAAGTTTTAAAATTTATTAATATAAATTTTTTAATGCAATTATATAATTAACTAACCCAGTTAATTTGGATTAAATAGCGTCATAATTATATAATAAACTTTTCCAGATCTTTCTTAAATCAATCCATATTATGAAACTCTGGTAAACTTATATAATTATATTTTCAATATAACAAAATATAACTAAAATTAAATTTAATTTAATCAAAATTGTAATAAAATTTAAACAAATTTAAAAATAGTGCAAATAATTTAAATGGTTTTTATAAGATATAAATTACAATTTACAAATTCAAAGGTATTTTTGGATAATTCTGATTTTTAATTCATGTTTAAAATTTAAAACTTACAAGTTAGTTTAAAATTAAGTTTAATTTTATAATTTCCAAAATTATTTTGTTTTTAAACAATTTATTTATTATATAAAAGAAAAGAGTATTAAATGTAAATAATTTAATAATGTATGCACAAAAAATAATTGTCATTATTACGTTATCTTTACTTTTAAACGTTATATAAACTTAACTTGATAATATTTTTATTTTAATTATAAATAGAGATTTAATAATATAAATCTATATATTTTTCTTTTAGACAAAGTGGCGACAAAAAGTACTTAATTGAAAATATATTAAAAATGTATAATTTTAAACAATAAATAACTTTTAATTTAAATGTTTATTGCAAATATTAAATAAAATCTAAAGCTATAAAATGTTTTATTTATTATTTATAAATTAAAAGTATGTTTAACATTATTCCTGTTATTTTCACTAATTAAACAATAATAAGATTATTTTTTAACATAAACAATTTTTAAAGTTAATTTAGCATTAAGATAAAATGTCATTGAATACTTTATTTAACTAAACATAAAATAATATTTATTTCTTGGCTTAAGATTGTAACTTAGATTTTAGACTAAAAATAGAATGTGTCACAATTATTTATGCTATCTTTATATGAATATAAAAATAAATTTTATACTTGTACAAAAGTGATAATTTGTATTATATGAAAAATTAATAGTTTTGATTAATATGTTTTTGTAATTAAACTAATGCCTAAGAACATCATTAAACATTCAAGATATGTAACACAACTTTTATATGTAAAATCTTAACAAAATTGGTACTTTTATCTTTTATTTTTTTAATTACATGATTATATCAAAAATTTTAATTATTAAATATTTTTAATTTTATAATATCTTGTTTGAATTTTATTCAATATATACTTGCTTAAATATATTCAAATATTATACATACATCTGCACAAATTTATTTAAATAAACATTGTTTATTTATATTTTATAAACAAAATTAAAACTTAGAGTAAAATTATTTCTAATCAGTTATAGCTAAAAATAAATAATATAAATTTGTTAATGGATTTTAGGTAATTAGTAGTATTAAAGCGTAAAAATAATAAAATCAATTTTGCCAAAAATGAGAGTGCTAGAGTTCTATTTATTAATTAGTAAAATGTTTGTCATTTATCATTACGAGCATTAGTTTGACATTTGTTGGCAAATTATTTTTAACTTTTTTTTACTTTTTAAGTTGTAAGTGATATGATCTATAATAGTGTTATTTTAAAGTTATTTTAAAGGTCGGAGTTCTTTAAAATAGAAATTTTTATTTTGAAGGCTATTTGAAGACTTCTCAATACATATCTCAGTGTTTACTACAGTAGTACCGTAACAGTTGTCACATGTTTATTACGTTAACCTAATTTCCGCATTAATTGTGCTTATGATTACAATTTAGTTATGAATTAATTATAAAAATTAATTTTTGTTATTAAATTGGTTGAATAAATTCAGTAATAAACAGTTGCTTAAAATGTTGACACAAAAATGTCTTGATCACTCAACTTAACACGAAGTTTTACGTTACATCAAATTATTTTAAGTTTTTAAAGTGGCAGTTTGATTTTATGTTGTGAGTGCTCGCATTTAAATAGCTTCGATTGAACATAAAAGTTCGATTCTGTTGGTTCAGAAGTGCAGCCGTAAGTTGCCATGCTACAGTTAAATATTAATTAGTAGCATCTCTAATACAACAAATATTCAAGATAATTTGTTGTTGCTGTTGTTACGTTTTCACATGTTCTACGATTTATTGTTGTTTTGAATTACAATAAAATTTTAATTAATACAAAAATGTCATTAAATATAGTTTCAAAAAGTTTATTAAGAAGTAATACCTATTATCGGGAATCAATGTCTCGATTTGGAGACGACTTATACGAAGAGATATTACAGTATTTGTCGTTTGAAGACTCGTTTCGCTACGAATTGGTGTCCAAACAGTTCCAGAGATCTGTTCATCAAAAACAATACAAACTATTTATTAACAATGATTTGGTCGAAAAACTACTTTCAAAAAAACGTTTGATTTGTTTGAATAGATTTAACTCAATATTGAAAAAGTGTATAAATATTACTTCAATTTATTTTTCCGATTCAATCGCTTTTCATTACAAACCTTCAGATTACGACCAAATGTTTGACTCAATTGTGAATTATTGTGAAAATATAACTGAAATTCAATTTTCAATTATTTATATAAATCTCGAAAATATTAATAAATTTTTTAAAAAGTTTTCCAGAAATTTGAAAAATATATCTATAGCTAAAAATATAAAAAGTATTAATACAATACAAAAGAGTCTTAAATTGTGTCAAAACTTAAAACAATTAACTGTTTCTGAAATGAGTTTTTCAGAAGTTTTTATAAATAATAATAAATTGGTTTTTGGGAACAAATTGAAGAAAATTGGATTCAATTATAGAAACGAAGACTTAATTGGATTTCAATTATTGATTAAAAAGAATAAAAATGTTTTAAAAAGTGTTTTCGTTGATCTCGACAGAGATATAACCGAAGACTCATTTAATGGATTAGTGAATGGATTGACACAAATGAAGGAATTAATTGAATTAAAAATTAAATCTAATTTTATAGACATAAAAGTCGAACGATTGGCACAAATCGGTATAAACTGTAAGAAATTGAAGAGTTTTTCGTTAAGTTGTTTCGCAAACAGCAAAACCGAATTAAAAGAAAAAATTAAAACAATTAATAAATATTTTAGTTATTTAAAGCGATTGGAATTGAAATTCAATATTAACTTTACATTTGAATTCCTGAGTGAGTCGTTGAAGGAATGCAAACAATTAACTCATTTATATATAAATATTAAATACTATTCATCTATTAATGACTCGTTTTTTACATCGATTTACAAACATTTGCCAAAACTTCAGTATTTGTCGATAACTAACGCAAACATAACAGACATTGCATTGAAGTGTTTGACACGACTTCCAAAGACACACAAATTCGAAGTCATTGTCATTGAACAACATATAAGTGATTCATATGTTTTGGAACTGATTAGTAGTAAATCAGAGAAAATCAGAAAAGTTTTTGTGGTTTTAGAGAATTTTGTTGAATTTTAATATATACTAAGCCTTAACTACCGGTATTTATTAATTTACCAAGTAAATTATAATTTTTAGTAAAATTTGATTTAGACATTAAACTCAAGAATAAATAAAATTGAGTTAACTTATTTATAAACTTAATACTAATTCAATTAAACTTATTTTTAATTTTTTTAACAAATGAATTAATTAATAATTTAAAGCTTTAAAATTATATTTGATATTAATAATAATAAATAAAATCAATTTAAGCTAAAATTTTATAATTTTTATTGTGGAATATATTTGTTATAAATTGATTTAACTAAAAATTCTAATTAAACGAGATTTTCAATGAGTTTCGCGGCTTTTGTATGACTTTTAGAGTTTAGTATTCGTTTGGAAGCGACGGATAACCTCTCATTCAAGTCGTTGTCATTCAATAGCCTTTCGATGGCATTCAGTAAATCAGATTCGGAACAGCCGTATGGGTCGAGTCGAACACCGAAACCCTTTTCCTCCACTCTCTGGGCGTTATCGAACTGATCGGCGAATAACGGCATTATAACCATTGGTTTACCGAAACTCATGGTTTCCGTCACTGTATTGTTTCCGCCGTGAGTTAACACCAAATCCACTAATGGCAGAACTCGGGTTTGGGGAACAGACTTCTGGCCCCACATATTGGATGGCAGTTCATAGCTATCGCCTAACAGTCCCTTCGAAACAATGAATTTGTGCTCAGATTTTGATAATATATTTACTAATCGTTTCATTAACTCGACGTCATTACAACCCACAGAACCCAATGAGAGATAAATTAATTTGTCGTTAGTATTCATTTGTTTAGTCAACTGTTCCGGAAGTTCGAACTCTTGTTCTCCTTTTCTCATGAATGAGTCGACTCTAAACCACTTCTCGGGAATCGGTAGAAGATCTGTGTAATCGAGTTCTTCCGGATATCCGTAGAGATTGAGATGAGAGGACTCGGGTATGCATTTGTGGCCAGGAATGGCGGGAAAGCCGTTTTGGGTCAGCCATTCATTGTATATAAGACTCGGTTTCTCTAATATATTCGGCGCTAAGTCTCTAAACCTTTTCCACTCAGACTTATCCCCATTAGAGGGAAGACCTGATTTGGTTAATATAATATATAATATAAATATATTTAAATACAAACAAACATGCATATTTTTCAAACTCACCCGAAAAGGCCGGAGGCGTTCGCTCGTCATTAATCACACACAAAGGATTACCACTGAATAGGAAAACCCAGGGCTTAGACGAGTATACGAGTGAAGGCGAGCCGACAAAGTCGTCGACTATATAGAGGTCGGGTTTATATTCGGCAATAATTGCCTTAATTTGCGACTCATTTGCTATAGTTTTACGAACGAGATCTGGGAAAAAGTCCTGATTTGCAATTATTTTTATCTTTTCTAATGATGAGACTCCCGAAAATAGTCCAGATTTTATGAAATGATTTTCCGGTCTTTCATTTTGTTCTGTATCTTTCTCATTTTTCGACTTATCTTCATCCATTTTGTTCACCATCACCGCCTCAACAAACCCATAGCGAACTAACTGTCCCTCATATCGCTTGTCGACTATAAACACGATTTTGTGTCCGCGATCTCTAAGACTTTCGGCCAAACCTATACACGCGTTCATATGTCCCACTCCGGGCACTGACGACACCAAAATTGTTAACTTTTTAACCATTATTTCAATTTAAAAATTGTATAAAAACTAATTGAAATTTTTTTTATTGTAATTAAAATTTCTAAACTTCTTATATACTGTATTCTCTATTCGAGCACTTTTTGCACTAATATCTAATCATTAAACTATTAATTGATATCAACTGTATTTATAACTATTAATAACTCATCAATGATAAGTAATTTTATCTCCAATGCAGTGTGAGAATTTTTATGATAAACATTTATGCTAAAATTATTGAACTAAATTAAAAATATTATGTTGTAACTTGTAATTACTAATAAGATTAAATAGAATATGTAATAAATTATTAAAATTACTAAGCTAAAATTATCATAAAATATTTTTAAAAATAGAAAAAATATTTTTATGTACTTTTTTAAGTAATAAAATGTAATATGTCAATTACTTTATTGTAAATTAACTGTTCTGCAATATGTACTCAAATATTAGTTTTATATTAGTTTACATCCGATTTCATAAATAGATAAAAATTAACTATTTTATTTGTAATTTATCCTTGTAAATGTTAGAATTAACAGTTATTTAATATTAATTTAATGATGTTTTAATTATAAACATTATTAGCAGTTAAAAACTTTTGTACTGCCAGCGTACTAACCTTGAATAACCTTAAATTTGCTTGATATTGCACAGGTCTATTAGCTTTTGTACTAATCATCAGTGATGAACAACTATTAAGAGTTTAAAAGTGTTAGTTAGCTTTTTTACTGATTATTAAACATTAAAAAACATTATAACTGCAGTGACTCCCGCGAGTCATTGCAGATAACTTGTTTTGTATTTTTTAATAAACAGTAAAAAAAGATAACTAACACTTTTGAACTCTTAATAATTGGTCATCACTGCTAATCATATTGTAGACATCGTTCAGAAGAAAGTATAAGATTTTATTAATTAAAATACAAAATAGAGACTGAAACCGGACCGGATCGGATCGGATTCGGACCGGATTTGACCCAAAAATGTTCGGATCGGTTCGGATCGGATCTCTATCATAGAAAAGTCGGATCGGATCGGATCTGAGAGCTGGATCCGAAGATCCGAAAATAATCCGAAAATTTTTGTTTAATTTTAAAACATATTTTTTCATATTTCTATAGTTTTAACATAAATAAAATAGCATTAAAATACTGTACTTAAAAAAGTGTAAATAAGTAAGATTTTGATACAGTATTAATCAAAATTATAAACTGTTTAGCCTGTACATTTTATTTTTAATTTATATTAATTTAAGTTCTACATCTAAATTTAAGTTAAATACCAATAAAATATTTTATCTAATTTATACACATTATGTTCAATTTTTTAAACACATAAAACTATTTTGTTATAAAATAAACATGCTTTAATTTAACACACTTTTATCAAAAAATATTTAATTTTCTTTGATAAAAAAAATTAACTATTTTTTGATATTTTTAAATTGGTAAGTTTATAAAATATATGAGTGTTTCTTGTTAAAATTTAAAAAAAAGCAAATATCAGGTTAATTTTATAAATTAGTTAATTTAAATAAATAAATAAAATAAAAGATAAAATAAATAATTGATTAATGTATAAAAGATTAATTAACAATAAAATTTATTGATTTTTATACTATATATAAATTCGGATTAAATTTTCGGATCGGATCGGATCTAAAATTTTTTACGTTCGGATCGGATCGGATCGGATCTACAGCAGAGAAAAGTCGGATCGGATCGGATCCATAAAAGTAGATCCGATTTCAGTCTCTAATACAAAATACATAATAAAAGTAAAGTTAACATAAAGTATGTGCACATAGAAAGTAACAGTAGTTGACTACATGTTAAACAGTTGTAATAATTAATGATTAATAATCAATTAATACTGTATATACTATAATAGGAATAAGATAGTATACAACTTAAACTCTTTTAAACAAAACAACTTAACAAACTTTATCAACATGCAAAATTTTATAATTGGAATGTATAGAAAGTAGATAGTATATAGAAATACATATAGACTATATAAAAATTGCTTATTTTAAACATTTTTTATTATTATGTACCAATTACACAGTAACAAGGTTTAAAATGTAAAGGTAATTATGGATAATCAAGCTGAAATATTAAATTATAATTAAAATTATTAAGTTAAAAATAATAAATAAAAATCTGATTTAAGTATAAGAAACTTAGTTAAAATTGAATTAATAAACAATTTTTAAAATTAAATTTGTAAATATATTTTAATGCTGTACATGATAATTATTAGAACATTTAAATTTATTCAAAATCCAAACAATCATTTGTTGAACACTAAAACCAATGCAGAGATTCAAAAGCGCTCCGCATTGTATCAGATAGTTCTCGAATAGAAGATCTGCCGTTTCTTTGTATGCAATGATTGGCTGATTTAAGTTCCAATATATCGGCAATTTTTTAGTCTTATTCTTATCACTTGATAGTCGATCAATGGATTTAGTTGTGATGTAATCGTAATCAATATTTAGACAATTTTTCGGACAAATAGTATTACAATAATTATGAACAGTTGTATTGTTTTGTAAATATAAAAAGTTTCTGAATGTGTTTTTCCGACAAATAAACTTTCGGTCGTTTATATCCGGTTTTAATAGAGCGCTATATACTTTATAAATAGAGTTTTTAATTAAATTTAAATTATCAAAGTTAAACACAGGGTAACATTTAAAAAGTTTAAAGTATTTTCTAAGCTTGCAATTAATCACACAATCATCATATGATCTAGATGCAAATGGATTCTTGTCATTGGATGTGTAATGACTGCAGTTTCCGTAGGGATGTCCCAAAAATTGTTTAATTGATTTACTGATAGATACAGAAGTGACTGATTTTTGGTTTATTCTGTAATATGTTTCTAATTTATTGGGCGAAAACGCTAAATATATACTATTTTCTAAACTTTTTCTTTTTAAATTAGTATTCCAGTAATAATCACTTAAATTAAAATAAAATGTTAAAAAATGTTTAAAATCATCCCTATTTTCGGTTGACATTTGATGTATTTTTTCCAAAAAAATTTTAAAATTAATTAAATAGGTTTTTATCGTGTCACCATTGTTTTTAACACGATTAATGCTTTTATAAACATTCAACAAATCTGTGGTTAAATTGATATCAAATATATTTTCCGAATCGAAAAACTCAAATCTAAACATATTTTTCTGTATTTTAAAAACTGAATTTTCTTTTAACTCTTTATTTGTTATGCCATTTGTTTCAATGCATTTAAAAATCTTTTCACTAATTTGATATAAATTATTATAATTATCCAAGCTCTGTTTTGTTAAATAATTATCTATCTTATTTTTACACTTGGTTGTCAAGTTCATCTTGATAGAGTTTTGTTCAATTTGTTCCCAATATATTGAAAATCCAATCTCAATGTCAGGTATTTCTTGAGACAAATAGTCATTCGT
>JAQFXP010004110.1:0-11241 GCA_034693685.1 Belba bartosi
TTTCGACTTTAATGTTTTCAAATTTAACATTTATTTTGAAAATATAATATTTAAAATATATGGCCGTCAAAACACTCTACATCTCCATTTTACAGATACCATATACTACTATCTCATTTTCGATTCCAGATCCTAAGCCTAGTAATTACTTAACAATAACTTATTAGACAACAAATTTAATTAACAATAAATATATAATTATTGATACAATAGAAGCAAAACTGGCAATCGTTATGATTTGAAAATAAAGACTATAAGAACCGATAGTTTAGCAATAATTTAGTCAAAATTCTGTTGATTCGGTGGAATTGACTCCAATTGTTGAAATAGTTTATCGAATTCCTTATCACTTAATGTAAGTATTTTGAGAGAATTGGGTCGAATATTAATTTTCTTGAGCTGTCGAACCCTTTCAACTATTTTATCGACGGAATGGAAGAGCACTTTAGGTGTATCGACGATGTGGTAAGACGTGAATCCATTGCCGAACAGAAACGACAACTTTTCGCAAAGCTTTTTGGCACTGATTTTGACGATTCGAGGATATCGTCTCATCATTGAGTGGATGATGTCTTTGTCGCACATCAACTGATTCGCCATATATTCGATGTTATTGTCGTAATCTTTAAGTACTCTTTTGTTCTCCAAATGTCTTCTCAGACTCACTAAAAATGGTTCTTCGGGTGACCTCAACATCCATGTCTTGACCGGCATATTGTGTTGTAAGCACTTATCGATTCGTTCTCTCATTAGTTGGATGTTATGCGTAAAGACCCGAATGTCAGCACTGATTGTGTCCGACTGTATGCCTGCGCTCACCAATAGATCCATAATTACTTGCAATCGCTCGAAGTCATAGTGAAAGAGAAACGCGTTTTCGTGAATCAAATCACAAAACTGTTCGTCAATTATATTCAGATTAGAAGTGAAGAGAATTCGCTTTTTCTCGAAATCTTCGAAAATATTTTTCCGAAATTTCTTTTTTTTAATTCTTTTAACGACTGTTTCGAACGTTTTTAGTGATACTAAGAGAAGAACCAAATCATCGGATTTTATGACTTTGGGTCCGAAAACCTTCATTCGTTCCGATATAAAATTGATCGGTAAGTATAGAACCCAAGGACTGCCCAACAGCTCATCCAAACTCAGACCAAATTTTTCCGATAGTATGTCCACTTGTTTTACCAGTTTTTCGGCAGAGATTTCGACCAAATTTGGATAATTTTTGAATAAAACGTTTGCTTCGGTTTTGCGAATATCCAGAACTCGTTTCAACGCTTCAATAGTTATGTCTTTTTCTGTTTCAAAGTTAAACTCTTCGATAGTCTTGAAGTGATGTAGAGATGACTTCTGGCCATAGCTCTGACGGCCGTTCGGTTCGACTAAAAGTTTGTATTTAGTCAACAGATAATCGATTTCGTGAGTATTTGTCGAATGAACTAAACGTTTGGTTTGTGTTGTCATCAAAATTAAATTCTTATTTGAATTAAATCTCAAATAATTGCTACAAATTTGAGGCAAAACTAAATTACGATTCAATGACACGAACCGAATGACAAACATTTTGACAGTTTTTGGCCTTAAGTACGTATAGTATATGACATATCTCTAATTGGTTTAGATTTTAGTTAATTAAAGTTAACTTTAAATTTACTAAAGATTAAATCGGTTTAAATTTTAAACAATTAAATCATATATAGAAATAATTAATAGACTAATCAAAAACCAAATTGTTTTGTTGACACTATTTGGCTAAAAATCTTTAATATTTTAAAAGTCTTATATAGAGTGACGCAAACGGGAAATAAAATTAAGTTTTGGGTAAAATTTGAATCAAATTAAAATGCATTGTAGCAGGCTATAACTATATTTTAAGAATTACACTCATTAATTATCATGACTGTATATAATTTTTATATTTATACTATTGATATATCATTTTGTATAAACTTTTTAATATTTTAAAATTCAATGTTTTAATCCAAACGCGAAAATAAGTCCGAAAACGAAAGACACAAACTTTGGAGCGAAAGGAAAGCAATAACTGAATGCATTGAAGCGATTGACGAATGAAAAGACGACACGATTTGTATTGCGCTTTAAAACTGTTTTCAATAGATGAGAGACAGACAGAGAGACCGGTATTTAGATTACGATTTGGTTTCATATATCGTATTTAATCTTTAATTTAGTCTAAATTTTATGTAATTTATTATTTTATTTATTTAATTTATGGTAAAATTTGCAAAAAATGTATTCATTTAAAGGTATTTATTGTGAAAATATATTCGCAAAGCGTTTGTAAACCAAAACTTAATATCAATTTAGGTTTAGTGAAAGTGTTGTCAATTGTATTGACATTCAGTCAAACGTGTCTTTCGTTGTACGACAGGAACTCAGAAGTGATTGAATTGAATCCAAACAACTTCGAGAGCCGAGTGACCGACTCTAACGAGATCTGGATAGTAGAGTTCTTCGCGCCCTGGTGTGGCCACTGCAAGGCTCTCGTTCCCGAGTACCAGAAGGCGGCCAATGCGCTCAAAGGGGTCGTCAAAGTGGGTGCTGTCGATGCCGATGCCCACAACTCCCTGGGCTCGAGGTTTGGCGTTCGAGGCTTCCCCTCAATCAAGATATTCGGCGCTAATAAGAAAACTCCGGTCGACTACAACGGGCCTCGAAATGCCGCCGGACTTATAGACGCGGCCTTTAAAGAGCTGAGACGAGTGGTCGACAGTAGGGCCGGCACTACGTCTAGTGGTGGCGGCGGCGGCTCTTCGGGTGGCAGTTGTGGTGGCGGTGGCGGAAGTTCTGGTGGCTCTGGTGGCGGAAAGGCGACCAATAAGAAGGATGTGATAGAACTGACTGATTCGAACTTTGCGGAGACGGTGTTGGGCAGTGATGAGCTATGGCTGGTTGAGTTTTACGCCCCCTGGTGTGGGCACTGCAAGAATTTAGAACCGATTTGGGCCGAAGCGGCCACTGAACTGAAGGGAAAAGTAAAATTGGGAGCTCTGGACGCGACCGCTCACACCATAACTGCCGGTAAATACAATATCAAAGGATTCCCAACAATAAAGATGTTCGGCTCGGGTAAGAAGGACGGGTCGGCCGAGGACTACGAAGGCGGCCGAACCACTTCGGATATCGTGAACTGGGCGGTCGACAAATTGGCCGAAAACGCACCGCCGCCTGAAGTGCTCGAACTGACCAAAGAGGAGACGTTTAAGAAATTGTGCGAAAACTCTCAGTTATGTGTTATCTCTGTTTTGCCGAATATACTCGACTGTCAGTCCAAGTGTCGCAACGAATACATCGATATATTGCGTCGAATCGCAGATAAATTTAAGAAAAATAAATGGAGTTATCTCTGGGTAGAGGCTATGGCTCAACCTGAGGTCGAGGATGCGCTCGAAATTGGAGGCTTCGGATACCCAGCGATGGCTGTTCTGAATGTACGCAAAATGAAGTACTCTTTGTTGAGGGGATCGTTCAGTTATGACGGAATCAATAGCTTTCTTCGGGACCTTATGTACGGCAGAGGTTCCAGTTCTCCCATTAGAGGCGCAAAACTGCCAAATATTATCAAAATAGAGGCCTGGGATGGAAAAGACGGAGAAGTAGTTCTATTATTATAATAGCTAATAGCTATAAGTTTCGAAACATTAAACTAATTCTTGTTTTTATCATTAGATGCCTGTCATCGAAGAGGCCGACGCCGGTAGCGAACACTCGGAGTTATAATTAAACCAAAATCTATAACTGTTCGATAATTTCTACTATTTGTGATCTTTTTCTTCCTTTTTGTTAATATATTTCTTAACTTATATTTAGAATTAAAACTGACTCTAATTTAACGAAATAATTGATTTTTTTATATAAAATTCAGAGTTATCTTCGATTGCCATAAAATTCTCCATCAATTCATTTAAATTTCATAACAATTTATATAAAAACAGTTCTCTTTTCACTAATTATTTATATGTATTATTTTAAACAAATTTATTCAAACATTTATTTCGAGTAAAAATAATTTGAGACAAAAAACATGTTTTTATTCATAAATTTAATGGAAATCAATTCAAAAATGACATCGAATTAAATATCTATTTTCCTTTTTTAGCCTTAATTTTCTTCAAATAGAACTCCAGTTCTTTTCCCTCCAAGATATAGCCGTCCGCTCTTCCCACTTGTCCGGGACGGGAGGCCAGACAGGCTGTAAGGATCATAAAAACCACGTTTTATATAATGCAAAACAATATAATAAAAAACATTTAAATTAACTAAAATCAGAGTAACTATGAGTTAATCATAAACACAAAAGTGATTCCAAGAGAGAGTTTGTCATCAGTTTTAATATCTAATCAAATAATGGTAAACAAAGTGAAGACAAACCGAGAACTCTTCCAGTCATGAACTGTTCCTCGAGCGCCGACTCTACTTTAGCCACTTTTTGACGCAATTTATACTTCTTATCGCATTTTTTGCTTCTCTTCTTATTGAAGACCTCTTCCTCTGCTTCGGTCTAAACAATCGAAACAACACTTCAATTAACACTTATTTCCATTAAATCAAACAATTATTTTAAAAACAAAAAATCAGATAAACTATTGGACATCAAACAGATCAGTCGAAAGATGGTATAATTAGATCATCACTTGACTAAGAGTTTAAATATATTAGATTATTAAAGTCAATACTAACCAACTTCTGGCCCTTCTTCCGGCCTAATGGAAGCGAGTAATGGTTTTCATACCACAAGCGATAGGGAGTCGCGTCAATCATGACAATGCAGTTCTTGACCAAAGTCTTAGTTCTGACCAATTCGTTATTACTCGCGTTGTAGACGACATCAATAATACGTGTCTTTCGAGTACAGCCTATTGGGTGACATCACAAAGCATTGCATTAAAACCAATGCAAACATTTCAATCAAAAACATATTAAACAGCGGATCAGATCGCTGTGGGATTAAAGTCTAATCATATACTCATAAAGCAATTCAGGTTATCATCATTTGGTTAAAACAATTGCAATAAAACAAAATGTGTTTAACTCACGCTCTGAAGGCCAGGCAAAGTTGCCATGGTCGAGACGAAGCGCTCGGAACTTACGGTTGCCGCCACGGGTGCGAACCAAATGCACTCGTTTGGGCCCGATCTGTAAGAGGGGAATAGAGCACATGAGAGCACATGTAGGGCAGAGTGGGTAAGGGTTGGTGCGAAGTGCGAACTATCAGAACGGCGAGCGTTTATCATCAATGAAGTGGCAGATGACACGCATGAATGTCATCATTTAGTTCAATATTCACAACTTATAAACTCACAACTAATCCATACCTTAGTGTTGGCCGAGGGTCGGCCTAACTCGAACTTCCTCTTCTTCCTGAGTGGCTTCCGCTTACCACCAGTTTTCCTCCGTTTGTGCCAATGATCTCGAGATATACCTATCGTTTCAGACAATTAGTCATCGATTACAAGAAGTGATTGAAAGGAATAAATTGAGTCAATTCTATCACTAAATTCATTGCTATGCTATGAAAACACGTGAAACACGTTTACAGACAATGGCTGACATACTATCGAGACTTAATTTTCATTAAATTGCAATTAAAAACATAAATAATTAAATAATATATAAATATAACTAAAGTAATATCAATCGGATATAAACTGAATTAATTGAAAACTAAATCAAATCAAAGAAAACCTAATTAAGAGACCTATCACTGAGAGAAAGCATTGCAGAAGTCTTACCCATTCTTAAGGTCTGCCGGAAAAGGACACAAACTCTGTGTTTGCTCTCCTCTCCAACAATAGGTGTGTCGACAGTCCTGACATCTATCGGTTTAGCGCTTTTGAAGACATTTTTTCAAAATTTGCTTTTTGTTCACAAAAAACGTATTAAACAAATAAATAAATTTCAATGAAATGATTGTTTGATTTGAATCAAAACAAACTCGTAATTAGTTTTCGGCAAAAATACTGAAATATTGACTCAATTTTCAATTGGTTTAGATTTGAAGCGCTTTTCAATCAATTGAATAATAATTTAATTGTTTTTGTAATTAAATCAAAACTAAATTGAAATACAATTAAATGAAAACACGATTTGGTTTCGATTGATAACCAAATGATAGGAATAAGCGTTGGATAGAAATGACGTCAAAAGACAAGTCTTTGTCAGCAATTGTTGGCCATTTTGGCGTAGATTCGGTCAAAATAATCGGCGAATCGTTGGGAATATCGAATGTTTCGGACGACGCGTCGCGACTGTTGGCCGAAGACGTGACATATCGCGTGAAATGCGTTCTTCAGGACTCTCTCAAGTTTGCGATGCATTCCAAGCGAAGACGTGTCACCACTTCTGACATCGATTTCGTGCTCAAGAATAACAATATCGAACCGCTGTTCGGGTTCTCGAACGCCGAACACATTCCCTTCCGGTTCGCTTCGGGCGGCGGACGCGAACTCTTCTTCAATGAAGAGAAGGAAATAGATTTGGCGGAAGTGATGACATCGCCAGCAGTGCCTAAACTGCCTCAAGACGTTGCCATTAAAGCCCATTGGCTTAGCATTGATGGCATTCAGCCGTCGATTCCCGAAAACCCTCCGCCACTCTCTCGGGACCAGCAGAGGGTCGAGAGCGTAGACCCGGCGCTCGCTCTGAAGAAACAGTCGGAACTGAAGCCCAACCAACAGCAGAAACTACAGCAGAAGAAGAAGAAGCAAATAGAGATGGTTCGGGTCAAGCAGTTCGCCACTCATGAGCTCTCTGTCGAACAGCAGCTCTACTACAAAGAGATCACCGAAGCCTGTGTTGGCTCAGACGAGGGCCGGCGCTCTGAAGCGCTCCAGTCCCTGACCTACGACCCGGGTCTCCACCAAATGCTTCCGCGTTTGTGTACTTTCATCAGTGAAGGCGTGAAAGTAAATGTCGTTCAAAACAATTTAGCGCTTCTTATATATCTGATGCGAATGGTTAAGGCATTGCTCGATAACCACAACCTCTATCTCGAAAAGTACTTACACGAACTCATCCCAACTGTCCTCACGTGCATTGTCTCCAAACAGCTCTGTATGCGGCCCGACGTCGACAATCATTGGGCGCTCAGAGACTTTGCTTCTCGACTGTTGTCACAAATTTGCAAAAACTTTAACACAACGACAAACAACGTTCAGACCCGAGTCACTCAACTGTTAAGTCAGGCGCTGGACAGGGATAGGCTTCCTATGGCTTCATATTATGGCGCCGTTTCAGGTCTGTGTGAATTAGGTCCAGAAGTTCAAAGAACTTTCCTATTGAAGCGATTGAGAGCAGTTGGAGAGAGAATACGAGTTTATTTCGAGAACCAGAATATGCCGAGCGCTGACAAGTCGGCCGCCGAACACATCAAGCAATTGCTTATTCGGGTTCTGCCGACAACTCTTAAGGTAACGAATGTCTTGTCTTTTCTACTCATTCTATAAACTATTTGATTGCAAACAGACCTCTCGTTCCACACCTGATCTGATTGATGATTATCGCAACGAATTCGGATATTTGGGGCCAACTCTTCATTCGGGTATTGATTTGATTGTATTCTCTTATGACTTAAACTTATTTTAATAATGTTTTGAACTAAAGCTGTGATCAGATCGCGAACGGCAGCGACGCCTATAACCCAACAATTAGGGCCTCAATTAGGAACTTCTCTAACATATCAGTCGCCGTCAAGTAGTCCCAGACCTACTCTAACTATACCCCCGAATAGCGCCAATAGAATACAACTTCAGCCACAAGTGTCTGCACCGACCGTCAGAAGGCCGACCATTATTGGAACGCCGGCTAATCACCAAAAAATAGTAATTGTTCCGAATTCTGGGGCCAGACCTTCAACGCCAACTCATGCCGGAGGGTTCGTCCGAATAGGCACTCCTCCACCGGGCGGTCCAACGGTTCAGAGGTATGTAATGCTTGGCTCCAATAACCCTATCGTTCAGTCATCGAATCATTCGACACAACCATAACATTAAAGACATTTATTTTGGATAAATAATAATCTTTTAATCATTTAATGTAAATATTTTAGTTCATTATATTCGGTAAAAAATAATTTTTCGACACTTTTAATAATTCGACAAATTATGACAATTTGAGTCAAATAAATCTGTTTTTGATTATTATTTGATATTTTATTTTTATTCAAAACTTTTCCAAAACTCTATGAATATCATCGAGTGATTGACCAAACGCTTCGACGAATTGTCTTCCATTTCTGTGCGGGTTATAAGACGAGACAATAAGTCCGAGAATGTTATTCGTATAGCCATAGCCACAACCAAACCCGTTGGCGACGACAGGCCCGAAAGCCCCGCCTTCGAAGGCCTCCCCATAGAGGGTCGACGTCGAGAGAACGAATTGATTCGCTTCGACATAACTCTTGTCCGAATAGAGTTCGGGAATCACTTTTCCTGTTGTTTCGGCCATATATTTCAGTGCAAATAGATGTCTATCGAATCCCTGACCCATTGCCGCCTCTTTTGTCAGTTGAAAGTGTTTTTTCGAACACTTGTCCAGAAGTTGTCTCAACTCTGAATCAGTGGCTCTTTGTTGTTGTTGTTGCGAACAGAGAGCAATTGAGGCCTCTTTAGTAGCACTGGTGGCCGACCTCACCGTTTCAGTCCTGCCGTGTTTGAAGGCAGATGTGGAACAGGACTCATAAGTGGCCGCAAATGAGTTCTGCGTTCTATAGAAAGCCATTTGAAAGCCTAACTGAAACATCGAGTCCGGACTCAACCGCTTCTGTTTGAAGTACTCTCTATTCATTCGATTGTATTTAATATAATTCAAATCAAGATTTTCTGTGTTTTTGATATAATTATTTTTCGCGAGTTTTACTGAATTTTTCAGTTCATCACTCAATTGAAAACTTAATTTTTTAACTTCTTTTGAGACATCAATGCCTTTATTCAAAGCACTGTTCGGATGAAGAAAATGGTTTTCAGTCGAATCTTTGTAGACTTCATTGAAAAACCTGAGGACAGCCACACCGTCGCCCCAACTGTGCTCGAAGTTGACGGCCGGTCGACCGTCGCTCGTCATTAATATTGAAAATGATTTATCGAACCAACGGTTTATATAGTTTTTGGTCTTATCGGTGAATCCATGCAAAAAGTTATGCGCGGACTCTATCAGACCATTAGACGAGTCGGAGGAATGGCTTATGTCGTCCAGACATACGACGAAAAGCGCCGAATCAACTAAATTCAAGTTTTCTCTGTTGGCGGCACTTGAGTTAACCAACTTTTCTCTCGTCTTAGCCCAAATGTCTCGATCTTCAGTCGTTAATAGAGTTATTGAGTCTTCGTTTGAATTGTTCGGCGAATCGATTATGTGTTTAAGTAAAGTCATGACATCCGACGGTGCCCTTAGGTTGCCGTTTGAGTCGAGAACATCGAATGTATAAAACTGTCCATTTTTTAGAACCGCTATATGTCTTGAGTGCGGAAAGCGAATCAATTGATCGCAACTCAGTTTTGGTATTCGAGTCGAAGCAAACAAAGACTCGAATTGAGACATATCTAATGGAAATGCTTTGAAAGCGAACGAAACATAAGTAGCGATTGCTTTTGGGGTTAATTTTATTATATTTTTATATAATTTTGTATCACTTTTGGCCGGATTTAAGTGAAATACTTCCGGTTCCAGAAGTTGTTCGACATATGAACGCCTGAATCGCATTGCACTCAATATCATATTTGAAGTCCGGAGTAATTGGTTATTGTATTCGGGGTTCGGATCGTCTTTCCAGGCGAGGAATGGGTTGAAGTTGAGGGGAAGAGGGGTTCTGGACTTGAGGTAGTAATCAAACCATGGCTTCGATATATAACTCGTTTCCTTATTCTGTTTGTTCTGTCGGACGAGCTCTGAGTGCAGAGACAGACCCTCTTCGGACCCGAACTGTTCAGCAATTCGTTTAGTTTTGTTTAATTGGTTTTCGTCCGAAATAATTGGTTTTAAAGCTTTGATATATCGTTCAATCGATTTGTTTAAATCAGGAATCGGTAGTCGAGGCAGAGATGGTTGGAATTTGTGAGTCGGGAGAGAACTCCTCTGAAGGTATTGGTAAGAACTATCTGAAGATGAATGTCTGCATCCAATCACCGATAAGGTCTTGGTTTGGGTCCAAAACAGTTTCGGGAAATCAATCGATTGTTTCGATAACTGATTTGTATTCAAAGACAACAATAAATATAACATTAAAATGAAATAACTTCAGACTTAAGTTGACATCAATTTAATATACGTTTAAATTTAAATAATTGACAAAATATACCATTTTTAGACAATTAATTCCAAACAATAACTTTAATCAAATATTAAAAATATAAGTTTTGATAAATATTTCCTCAATAACTACTGTAGTTAACAATACAATTACGTTAAGTCTAAGTCTAATATTATTTTTACACCACTTAAGCAAAACACAATCTATAAACAAGACTTGGTTTACAATCGAAATAAACATATTTGTAGTGCCCTCTCAGTTGTTTGGTTAATTTGAGCTTTCTTAAATGTTCAAATCTAAATCTAGATTCTAACAAATTAATATAAACAGGTTAGAAAGAGTAGATAGGACAATTCAATGTTTTTAACTGAAAGTATTTTAAACATTCTTTTAGAATATTCTTGCAACAATTGTTTTAAAATTTTTAGTTTATTCATATTCAAAAAATTTATTTGATTTTATTTAATAGAAATTATAAATTAAATTATTAACCAGGACAAAAGTGAGAACTATTGAAGGCTTAAAAATCAATTCAAAGAGAGGTTAAGAAAGTGCCACAAACTATGATTAGCAAAGCATTAAAGTCGTGGCCGAAGAGATTGAGACAAATCTATTATAAATTATAATAAAGAATCTTATATTGAAAAACATTTAAACTTTTTTATAACATTTTTAAACTGATCAATGTTATTTTTTGTAAACCTCTGGTTTGAATTAATTTATTTAGAAATATTTAAATAAATAGCAATTAAAATTAAACATAAGTTTTATAACATTTATGAATAATTTAGTTTAAATTTAGGAATTCATAAAATATTAATATAGTTTGTATTGAGGAATGAGGTCTTGACTCTCATCTGAATAATTGACTCAAACTTTTGTAAGAAATGAATTAAAATAATGAATAGTTTAGTAATAGTTTAGATAATAGTTATTCAAAGTTGTGATTCGAGTTTTGATTGACTTAATGTCAA
>JAQFXP010004111.1:0-11238 GCA_034693685.1 Belba bartosi
GCATATATAGTCATGGCTTTAGAACTATAAATAATGTTTGATGTTGGTCAGTAAATTGGTCAGTTTGGACTTCGAAGGTTTATACCATTTACTAAACATACAAAAACAATATATCTGCAATGGATACTGGTGGCCACCAGTGGCCACTGCAGATATATTGTTTTTACATGCTCAGCAATTGGTATAAAATGTTAATTAAATCTTTTGAACTATGAGATTGAATCATCTCTGGTTATAAGTCTGAGATAAGACCAAGACCAAGTCAGGTTTGGTCTGAGATAGACCGATTAAAACTTGCTGGTTATAACAATAACTCAACAATAGTAATTCTGATTTATACTTTCATTTACATAAATAATTAACTTGAACAAATATTTAAATGTGTAATAAAATTAAAGTACAGATTATTCAATAATATTAAAGTCTTCATAATTTAATTTAAAGTATTAATAAAATGTAAATTGAAATATAAAAACATTAGAAATAAATTCTACTATTGCTGTCAAATACAATCAATGCAAACATAATTCGTTGTCTTTTCTCTCTTTAATAACATTTCAGACATTCAGATAAAAAGAATATTCTATTTATTTATTAGGATTTATAAGATTATGTATATCTGTTTGTATTCGCATTTCAATATAAATATTACGGTAGTATATCAAATGACTAATAAATATAAATTGTATTTTATATAAAAAAAGTCTTAAAAATAATAAAAAATATAAACTTTTATTAAAGCCATTATAATAGCATTTGAACTGAAAAACTGTAAAAACGGAGTTTCAAAACCGGGATTAGAGGCTCAGACACATCACACCCGACAAGAGTCTAATTGAATGGACAACACATTCAGTCGATAAGCGGATGAATTCTATTATCAAACAATGAAAAGAATTTTTTTTATCCGAATTACTACTCTATAAACAAACACAAAGACTATTGTAATGCCGAACCAATTGTGCAAAAACTGGTAATTAATTTTCAAACACTTTTTTCCTCGAATTCAAACAAAAACACTAACGACTCGAATGTGTTTTATCCTAACATTAAACCCAAAAACTAATGACAAGAATAATAAATGCATTTAAGACTTGTATTGAGTGTCAGTTCACTAATTACGGGATTTTTTTTTCTAAATCTGTTGTAATCTTTGGACACATTTACGCTATTGACAGCAGAATGTCCGCAAATTCTAATGTTTTGGCACTGATATCAACCACAATGTCTTCAATCAAAGTGATCGACACTTTGTTTGCAGTATTTCTTCGATTACCAAAATTTTTTTCTAAACAGAGTTTCAGTGATTTGTCTGTCGTTTCAATACTCTATTCAATGCATAGACAACGCAAACAGTGATTGCCTTTTGATTCTTCTTTTTAGTGCGATCTTCAAATGATCTATTTCTGGCCTATCTCAGGCCTAACCTTAATACATTAAATGTGTTTTGAGCTTGCACAGATTGACAATACGCTGTACTATTTATAAAACTAGTTAAGTATTTCAGCGAATAGGAAAAGAAAGGTAATATTTAAACCAATGATAAGTTCGGCCGATCCAGGGGGGTTAGGGGAGGGATTTTTCCAAAAACATTTTAACAACGTTATATATGATAAAATTTTAACTGGATTTGAACTAAATTTAGTTAATTTAACTGTATTTAAACTGGATTTAGCACTAATTTAAGGAAAATTCCCTAATTTCGAGCAAAAACCCAAAAAAAATTGTCGATCAATAAGTCGAGGGGGCTACCTTTTCGCTGAACAAATGCTAGGGGGGGGGGTAAATCCAAATTTTTAAAATCAGGGGGATTTCTGCCTAATCCCCTCTTTACAATGTTTGATTTAAACTTAAATAACAATAAAATTTAGTAAGATTTGAACACTAGAATTTCAAAAGTATTGATTAGTTTTTCTACTGTACTGTAAACATACAATAATAAAAGTAATATAATTTCACTGACCAGTACGAAGTGCAACTCATTATAAGTTGAAATGTTGTGTTTTGTATTTCTTAACAGTTAAAATCCAATTAATATTTTGAACATTTACAAATTGAGACACACTAATAATATTAAATAAAAAAAGTGGTTAAATATATTTATGTTTTAATATACAAAATATGCGAATCAACATTTACTCTAAAATGTATCTGACTCATTTAAACAATTGAATACGACTGAAATTTTTTATCACTCTAAAATATGTTTGAATTTCACTAGATACATTTGATCTCATTATTTAAGTTCTCAATCTATTGTCAATTTATATACTGTATAATTATATTAATAAAAATATTTTAGTAAATATAACTAAATTGTTATTTTTAATTTAAATATTAAACTTTTTTAAAAATCATTTAGAATACAATATATGTTGATTTTTATAATAATAGTTAGCCGGATAATATTTAATTTTCTGTCTATTTTTTATTAAATACATTATACAGTATATAATGTATTTATAGTATTTATATTTTATGTTTGAATCCTAACTGTTGTTCGGAATAACTATTATTTCTATTAAATACGAGAACACAGAAGACTAATAAAATATATGAGTAGTTATGATAATAACGTAATGTTTGCATAGAATGTGCTATCAGTTCAAACCCTTACATAATAAGCAAAAATGGCATTTATTAATGCATTTCTATCCTTAGATTTTTAGTATATTTACTTGTTTAATTACACATATTTATATTTTAATATTATAATGTTAATTTTAAATTATATTTTTAAATATTTTGTTAATATTATGATATGAAATATTTTTAATATATTGTTATAATAGTTTTAAAAGTTAATCTAGCTTTAACTTATTTTTTAACACCCAATTTATATCTACAAGACATACATAATCTTCCGGTGCTTTACAGCAAACAGTTTCTCAACCGAAAGGGAAACACAAGAAAAGCATTTCAATACTCAATCAATCGATGCATTTGTAGACATATTCACAAAATTTTCGATTTATTTATATACTCTTACTATTGATATATCAAACAAAGTGTACAACAGTTCTCATCACTATTACCAATAGCACAGATAGTGTATAAAAGCCTGACATTACTGTTGATTAGTTCCACAATATGTATGTATGAGTGCTCTTCACTAATGGATTCGATGGAAATGCAGACAATCTTTAAGACTATTAGCGATCAGTACTCGCGATAAAAGAAAAATATTATATATATATTAATCTAAATATTAATGTTATTAACCGCTAATCATAATAACAATCCATTAATATAAGCCCCGATTGTCTTATCCGTCGAGTGTCGGTGCGGTTCCATTGATCCGATTATTTCTAAATTAAATATTTATAACAAAATCTCTTTAACTCTTAAAAGCATTTTTAGTATTAATAATAAATATTTTTATTCAAACAATAAACTAATATTTGAATTGAATATTGAATGAAATACTGGATTAGCTCTGTTTGGGTCAGTTGTGACTGATTTTAGATTTGATTCATCGCTGAAATCCCTTTTGTATTTTTAATAAGATTTTAGTTTTATATCAATATATTATTTATATTTTTGTTTTACTTTTTTTTAAATTTCAAATCAATGTCTCATAATCTTTGAAATGATGTACAGAATATCAAAATAAATACAAATAAATCATTTTTTAAAAGAATTTATTTTATATTTTTCTGTTTTTCACATCATTTTAAAACCGATATACAGAATATATGAAAAATTTATGAATTTTGGATAAAAATAATTTCCTCTTTTTTTACACATATTTCAGAATTATTTATCAATAAATAAAAATTTTGTTTTTTTACTCACATTTGTTTTTAAATATTTTATTTTAATAATATTTTTACAAATTGAAAGTTTAATTAAGTTTTTAGTTTTGTTTATAATAAAATATAAAATATTTTAAGACTTTATAAACAAATATTTAAATAAAAATATTTAGAGTCAGTGATAGATGTGATGATTGAATGCGTGAATTCAATAGTGTTTTTAACATTCTATGTATTTTAATGAAAATTTTTTAATAATTCAAATATTAAACTCTAATTCACATTCTCTATGATTTTTGCAATATATGTTGTGTTATCTCTACTCCTATTCAGTATTTATTTTTGAATTTTTATATTTTGTTTATATTATAAAATTATTTTAAATCTCAGAATTACTTATTTATTACAAATAATTTAAAAAAAAATTGTAATTTAAAATTAAATATAATATAAGCTTGTTTATATAAATAAGATTTAAATTATCAAGTTAAATACTATATTTTATTTGAAAGAATAAATAACAAATTGTATTTTATTGTTTGCATTGATTTGATATTAGATTATAGTTTAGAAAATAAATTCATTTACTCTCAGATTTTAAACTAAAATCAATTTAATTTTAAAACATTCGGTTCTCTCAATGTATTTAATAAAACGACTGTTTTCTGAGCTCTCACTTCGATATTATTTATAAGAAATTTTGAAATAAAATAGTTTTCACTTAAAGTGGATTTTGAGAGCAAAAGAAAATTTAAAATTAACTCAAATTTTTTATTTTAGACTTTCTATTCAATATTGATTTTCTGATTTATGGATAACTTTTTTTTCTTATACACAAAATATTATTCAATTTTAGTCAGTCTTTTAGTTGGGAATAAACTTCAGACACTATTTGATTCAATAAACTATTAAATTATTCATATATTCGGTTGAATGAAAACTGTAAAGAAAATGTAAATTAAAGACAGATTAAACAAAGTAATCTAGCTAATACTTTTAGGCAAATATTAATTTTTATTTTATTGCTTTTTAAAAAATTTTTGGATGTTAATATTTTTAAATAAATAAATTTAATTATTTTATAATTTAATATTATAAAATACTACAATAAGAATATTTATTATTGTAATATAATTAATGTTATTGTACGAGATTTAGAAAAGTTGTTATACTTTAAAAATAAATAAATAACAGTTAAATAGTCTAGTTCAAATTAAAATATTGATTAGACTATTGCAGATTATATTCACGTCTCACTACATTTCTATCGATATAAACTCAATCTATTAAACAAAACTATTGCCTATTTTGTCGACAAAAATCATTTGGGAATTTCGTTTAACCTCTGACTTACTGATCCCTTTACGGTAGATATAGTAAGGTGGCCGTCATAATTCACGCAATTGGGGTAATTTTGAGATATTTAAATAATTAAACAAGGTATCAAAATTTTAGCAAATCTGTTTTTAGCTAACAGTAATGCAAACATAATTATACAAATTTTAAAATTATTTATAAACAATTTTTTGTTTTGTTACTGCGACACAAGTGACGAAATCGTTGTTTTAATTGTGATTAAGTGGAATTTACTAATTAATTTAATAAATATAAGAAATTTTAAAATAATTTATGAACAATTAAATGTAAATTGTTTAATTTACAAACAAAATTAATTCAAAATTAATGTCGAATAACCAGTATTTTTCCAAACGCAAAATCGGACGAAGAATTGCATTTAATGACCAAAATTTGATGCAATTAGAGATTGTGGCCAAAGTAGATCAAAATCCATTAAAAATTTCCTGATTTCTAAAAGATCCCAAAAATTACGGCAAAAATAAGCATACCGGTAGGCCCCGAATTTTATGAAAACGCTTCTTTTCATCAGTTTTGTTAAAAACATAAAGACTGCACAAAGTATATCATTAATTGTCCTCTCAGTTCAGAGAATTGTAAATTCTTCCCCGTATATCAAATACGTTAAACGAAAGTTGAAACCAAACCTCAATATGCATCACATTACAGATCGGTTGGTTTCGGCTTCTGAAAAGGTGAGCTTTGGAAATAAATGACGAAAAAAAGTTTAATTTGTACCGTCCGGATGGAAAAAAATACTATTGGCAAAAACATTTACAAAAAACCGCTATATTACTCAAAACGAATAATGGTCGGCAAATCGGTAATTGTTTTGATAATTGGATAATACACCGATTTTATTTAAATGGACACCAGACATCGACAGATTACATAGAAGTGCTTGAAAACAATTTTTATTATTTGGAAAAGAAATTGTTTTAGAGGATTGGGTGTTTCAGCAGAATACCTGCAGCATACACAACTCTAAATAACCCTGAACGTATTTTCGAGAAAAATCTGTTTGTATTTTGGATTGTCTATTAAAAACCTCGGATTTGATTTCAAACGACATATTTGAATGGACGACAATTGCCAAACTTTGGGCCGCAATCACAGAAAGTTGTAATAAAATTCTTGAATTTGTTTTTAAAACACTCAATAACCGCTCGTTTAGTTGAAGTTTTAAAATAAAATCGACAGTTTATTGGCTATTACTTTTAATTAATTAAATTAATGCTTCAATTATGTCACACATATAATTATGTATTTTGAAATTTTATTAATTTGTGGTTATTTTTTATTCAATTATTTAATTTAATATTAACATTTGGTTAATTGCTAAAAATTTTTAAAAATAATTTTTGATTTTATAATTGAATTAACAGATATATAAAAAAAATATGAAATTATATTTCAGCTATCAAATTCTATGGCAATTTATGTTTATAGATAATTTATAAATACAGGTTATCTAAGTGGTATTGTGTGACTCTGGACAAAATTTCATAAAAGTAATGTTTTTGTATACAGAGCCTATCCATGTATTTTATATAGATTTTAATTGCCTTGACCATTTAATAGCTTGGCATGTTGCATTAATATACATAGTCCTCAATTGTAATGTTTTATTAATTATTAAAACTAATCCAACATAAGATTGATTTAATTTTGCTTTATAATAATGACATTTGCCTTAATATAAATAAAGCTAATATATGTCCTAAATTACAGAACATGATAATCAATTATGTAATGTTTTGTTTATAGAATAAAGTTGAAAATAAATGAATCAAAAATTAATAAGAAATGTAGTTAAACCCTGTTTTACAAAACGAAGAAATATTTGTCAATATGTTATAATTTAATAAATTAGTGTTAATATGAAAAAATTTTATCAGGTGTTATTTGGATTAATTAGGTTATATTAGTTTATGTTATAATATTAATTAAATATATTTTTGTAATTATTAATTTTAAAAATTAAACTGGGTTAGATATAAGTTTTAAAAAAATTAAAACATTATCTTTAAATTTGTTTGAAATTCATTTTATTTTTAAAATCAATTTTGAAAATTACAAATTATAATATTTTAAACTACAATTAAATTTCTTGTTGTAGTGTTGGTTCAGTTATAGTTGGAACGGCTGCATTTAGAATCTGTTGAAAGTAAAAGTGCGCGGCCGGGACTGAAATCAGATTTAGCCAACAGCACTGACGTAACAACTGTATTGTCGGCGTAATTGTTATTATCTAATAAGGCACTACTGTTGGCGCATAAATAGAATAAAGTGGAGGTGTTGTCTATCTCAGAGTTCAAACGTTTGATCATTAATTGTATGATGGAATCGGACAACATTTCAGGTGTTAGAGAAATCAATTGTTCCGCAACTTTTTTTGCCACATGAGTGCAAAATTGAGGCAAAGCATGTACTTCAATGAAGTCATCCGATTCGTTGTCAAATTCGCCTGCCGACTCATTTGCCAATTTTTGTCTCGTTTCCATTTCCAATTCCATCTCTGTCTCAGCCAAATTCTCCTCGTGCGTTGTTAAAATACCATCCAAATTCGGTGATGCGTTTGGTGATGAACATAAAGATTGCACTAAAATTATAAACAATTAAAAAACTTTTAATAGATGGCACTGAATATTTATTTGTATTCATTATATTATATTTAAGAAATTAATTTTCATTGATGCGCAGTCTTATTTATATTATTTTTATAAATTTTATGATTACTTACAATTGGAAGGATTTTTATCATTTCCGCCTAAAACGAAAAACGCCGTTTCGATCCACGCATCCAATGACAACTCTAACGGCATTGCCTTAACAAACGCATCGATGTGGGAATACGGCGTATTGGTTGGCAATTTTGACTCGGCTTCTCGAAACAGTTCAGTGACTAAAAGAATAAATTAAAAAAACAATATTTAGTTAACAATAAATAAATAAAAATAAAACCAGTTATTTGTTGTCAGATGTTGAATGTCGCGTAAAATTAATAAACGCCCTAAGATTATCCGAATTTACTTTTACATAAACTTGCAATAACTATTATTCGGGACTATAATATTAACTATTTACTCAAATTAAGGGTAAAATTAATAAGTGCCTTATGATTATTCAAATTTACTTTTGCATAAATTTGAGATAACTATTATTCGGGATTATAGTATTAACTATTTACTCAAATTAAGCGTAAACTTAATAAGTGCCCTAAGATTATCTAAATTTACTTTTGCATAAATTTGAGATAACTATTATTCGGAACTATAGTATTAACTATTTACTTAAATTAAGCGTAAACTTAATAAGTGCCCTAAGATTATCCAAAATTACTTTTGCATAAATTTGAGATAACTATTATTCGGGACTATAGTATTAACTATTTACTCAAATTAAGCGTAAACAAAATGACAACTAAAACAAAACTATACTTACAAATGGATTCACGTCTTTGGCGCTTGACTGGAGAGTTGGACGGTTGTGATGATCGTTTCGACTTATTAAACAATAAATCAAGTTAATATAATTTCACAAAAAATTACTTTAAAATGGATTCTTAATACAAATAAGATTAACGCTAATGTTATTTTTTGCAATAAAAATTAAATTCAAAAAAAGTGTTACAGAGTGTAAGCATTGATGAACTACTGACATAAATACTGAAATCGAGTCCTTATATAGTAATTTTTTTGGAACGCTTTATACGCTCAGCAAATCAAAAAACAGCAATGCAATGTCGACTAGTTTGCTAAGCCATCTGATTGGTTTAAGTGTTGGAAAAACTTGCATTACTTCCAAACCTGGGTTTTTCCAACACCTGGCTTTTCGCACGTAGGCATTTGGAGTTAAGCCGTTAAAATTCTAAGAAAGTCGCATTACAGAAAAAATAATTAGTAATAATCACTCAAAATTTTTAAAAATAATAATCAAGTGATCAATAACACACTTTAACATAAATATTTTAACAAATACAGTAAAACCTCAATACATTGACTCAAAAATACTTGATTTTGATTAGATTTACAATAATTTTAATAAATTATGCGTTTTTTGCTGTAGAATTATTATTTTGTTAAACTCTATGCTGTATATAATTAATTTTTATTTAACACAATTTGGTTTTAAACATTGAATTTTTTCACTAAATTTATGAAAACTCTGAGTATTGCGTAATAGCCGGCTTTAAACAGTACAATAAAATTTCGCGCCAAAAAACTCAAAAATTAAGTAATGCGTAATAGTTAGTTTTAAAATCATTAAAACATGGGTTTAGGTTTAAAAAATAAATTTTAAATCAGTGCATCAAAAATTGAGAAAATTGACCGACGGTAAAATCTAGTCACTAAACACCTGCCAATTCGGTAAACACCCTCGCACTGTAGTGCAATAATAAATTTGGCCATAAAATACATTGGGTTAATTAAGGGTGAAATAGTGGGCACAGCACTCTCCAATAATTACGTAAACATTTAGAGTTATCGCCGCAATCTTGGCCGTCATTTTGATTCTTACCATAGAGTACGTCTGGTAATCTAGGAGTAACATGGGTACCGCCCCTTTTCAGAAAATACGTTTCGAAAATAAAGTCGCACTGTAGTGCGATGGCCGCCATTTTGAATCCATGTATATACACTTTATACTACTACCGTTTTCGAAATTACGACTTTCGTTTAATTTATACTTTAATTTTTAAATTTATTTTTTTACTCAACTGCATATATTAAAAACGTAAATTGTACCAATATACCTTAGTAAAGCTATGACCCCCAACTATAGGTATAAATACTTACAATTAAGATATTTATCTTGATCACGTAGTTAACTTGTAAGTAAAATTGTTACTATTGTTATATTAATTGAAACTCTAAAAACTATTTATAAAAGTTTTACCCGCAAATGGGGGTGTTAATTGGGTTTTCTGGTTAAAATGCTAATATAAACTTTAAAATGATTATATTTTGACTGACATGATAACAATTAACTAAAAACATAATTTGCAATCAATAAAGATGTAACTTTCATATACTGTTAATTTACAAAAAATTATTAGACTACAATTTTATTAATAAAATCGTGACTTTAGCGGTAAAATATTTGTAATTTAACTCAAAATGTTTTAGTTACATTTTTATAGTTTGCAAAGTATATTTTCAGTTATTTTTATTTATTTTTATCATGTCATTTAACTTATTAAAATATAATTATTTTACAGTTTATATTAACATTTTAGCCAAAAAACCCCCTTAGCACCTCCATTGGCGGCTAAGACATTCATAAATAGTTTTTAGTGTTTCAATTGATTTAACAATAGTATTAATTTTTCTTAACTCCGTGAATAAGATAAATATCTTAATTGTTAGAAACTTTTTTAGTCAATATCCTTTAGGTTACACTTCACCCAAATGTGCCGTATACTATTACTGTAAGATTTGATCATAAGATTTATTATCTATCCTGAGTGTTTACTGTATTTCGGATTAAACAACAAAAATTTTGGATTAAAACACACATGTTTGACCTCAGGTAGAATTGTAGTATATTTCAGTGCAGCACTGTCTCTGTATTGGTTTTAATATAAGATTTTATGCATTTGTGTTGTATACAGATATATTCAACTTAAAGTCCCCTTCATAATCTTATATACAAACCAATGTTGAGAAAAAATGCATACAATAGAGTCCGTATTACAAACCATAAAACCATTTTAAACCCGCAATTATAAGAACAAAATCAAATTTAACTTTAATATATATTTTATTACAAATTATTTAATTTACAATTTATGTTTAAAATGATTACCATTTTTCTAAATTACATAACTTTACTCTTTTAAAAAATATTGCGCTAAGAATAAAAGTGAGTCATCAGAGTTATGTGGGGGAGCGCCGTCAATACAAAATTGTTTTAAATTAGGAACAAAATATTCATTAATCATGTCGATATAATTATTCGTATAAACTGTTTCTGGTTGTCCTTGATTATTTTTTAAAAAAATAAGGACCTATTATACCTAAATTTTTTGAGTTTTTGCCCAAAATTAAGAAATTTTCCCTAAATTGGTGCTAAATCCGGTTTAAATCCAGTTAATTTAACTAAATTTAATTTAAATCCAGTTTAA
>JAQFXP010004112.1:0-11238 GCA_034693685.1 Belba bartosi
CGCTTGAAGTACAGGAAAATACCTGCGATTACAGTCTGTTTGCCCACAACTATAGATATGAATAAATACGCGAAACTGTATCCGAAATATTAGAATCTCTTTCAACAGTATCTCAATGTTGTCTCAAATATGACTCAAAATGATTATTCGAACCAAACGTTAAATCAAATAATAGTCGAAAAGTATTTCAATCCATTACTGGAATATGAATTTGAATACAATTTAACAATAAATCAATTAATTAATGATTTAAGTTTTGATTTAAACATAGAATTTATTAAATTTTTTTATTGTAATACAAATAATAAATGTTTAATATATACTAAAACTGAAAATTTTCAAACATTGATAATAAAAGAACAAAATATACAAAAATGTTTTACTTATTTTAATACTTTACAAGAAGTTAATTGGACTATAAATTTGCGCAAAAATAATGAAGAATATAATTTTTTAGCGATTAAACTAACGCACAATAACTCGTGGTTTCCATTAAGTTTATATAAAAATGGAATAATTCTATCAATTCATTCAGACAATGATTTTCCTGACATTTCAAGTGAACAAAATTATATTCGATTCAAATTTGGAGAAAGTTTTAAAATAACTTACAATGAAATAAAGACTCGACTATTGCCACCACATTATGAGACCAATTGTCGTAATTATGATTCGGATGACAGCTATAGTCACATCAATACCAGAACTGATTGTATCCATAAATGCGTTTTTGAAAATTTAATGAATAAATACACATTGGATTGCATTCCGAAAATAAAAAATATAGTTTTAAAAACAAATTATTTGATCAAGCAAAATAAAAAAAAATTCTGTAAAAATATTAAATTAAATTTATATTTATATTCATTGCAATTAAAAAATAAATGCAATAATTTTTGCAGAAAAAATTGCATAAATAGCAAGTTTACAATAATTAATAAGTTAAATTTTAAATTTCAAAAAGACTTAGTTAATTCAAGCTTGGTATATTTATTACACAATAAAATACCCGATATATTAATAGAACATAAACCGGAAATCGATTTCATATCATTTGCATCCGAATTGAGTGGTTTGTTGGGTATGTGGTTAGGAATGTCTGTTTTAATGGCTCTTAATAAGTTAATAAATATTTGCAAAAATTTAATTAAACAATGCAAATTTAATAATAAAATTGTTTATATATTAAAATTGATTTCAATATTTGTATGCATTTCTGGTCTCTTATATCAAACATTACTTTTAATGTCTGGATATCTGAGCGGTCGGACAGTTGTGTCGACAAGAATTGAAAGAATAAAATACATTAAAATACCGGCGATTTCGGTCTGTTTTCCCGAATTCACTGGAATTAAAAAAATAATTAATCAAAATCAAGAAAATCAAAAACTATTTAAATATTTAAATAATTTAACAAAATATTTAAATAATAATAAAAATAAAGAACTATTTGAATATTATGGAAAAAAGTTTATGGCAAATTTTCTTAAAAACAATATAACTTTAGTTGATTTGTTTGATTCAACAGATTTTGGCTTTTATTCTGATTTAAATAATAATAGTTCTTATGTTCGAGTGTTTGACACAAATAACAGTTTTATTGATTTGAAACCAATTGAAACGTTTCGTACGATAAATGAAAAATGTTTTATATTTTTTAGTGATTTAAGCAAAATATGGAATAAATTAAAAATTAACATTAAAACAATTATTATAAATATACGACAAAATAAACATTGGTATCCATTTCATCTATATAATCAAATTAATTATTTTGGATTTTCAATAGCAATTCATTCAGCAAACACAATTCCACTTTTTCACCAAGATGATTGTATGCCAATTGAAATGGGATTAAAAACTTATATTAAGTT
Source organism: Belba bartosi (assembly GCA_034693685.1). NCBI lineage: Eukaryota > Metazoa > Arthropoda > Arachnida > Sarcoptiformes > Damaeidae > Belba > Belba bartosi. The sequence continues at coordinate 1,875 of JAQFXP010004112.1, forward strand.
TAATTCAATTACTACTAAATTATTACCCAATTATAAGACCAATTGTCGTAATTACGATTCGGACGACAGCTATAGTCACATCAATACCAGAAATGATTGTATTTATGAATGCATTTCTGATTATATGTTTAAGAATTTCAAATTAATGTGTATTCCATATAACCTTGTTTATTTGTTAAGAAAAGGTTATTTTTCCAATCAATTGCAACAAATAATATGCAAAAATCTAACAATAAGTGCATATAATAATCTTAATGCAACAATAGCATGTCAAAATATATGTCAAAAAGAATGCTTTCAAGTAATCTATGAATCGAATGTTATTAATAAAATTAAATTAAAAAATGAGACAAAAACAGCTCAAATAGTGATAAAACGGAACCGAATGCCGGATCAGATCATTGAACACTTGCCTGAAATCACTTTTATATCATTTGTCTCCAATTTCGGCGCAATTTTAGGTTTTTGGTTAGGACTGTCTGTTATGGATATACTTTTCTATTTATAAATTAAATTAAAATTGCTAATTCTGTATATATTCAAAATATTAATATTAAATAAAATTTAAATTTATTTAAATGCTGATTTATAAAATAGTGTATAAATTGTATTAGCTCACATTAGTATAATACTACTCTGAAAGCATTGAAATTGTTATATACTATACGGATATAAGATCTCATTATTGATTTTACTACTTATAATCACGCACCATTACTTTCAAATTTTTGATGACACTTTGTTTAATTTTGCTTGTCAACATAGAAAAATTATTTTACTTCTTGTAACATGTGTTTTAAAATAACTTATTTATTTTGTTATAATACAATTTTGAAATTATAATTTGACAACTGTATTTTTAAAACAAAAATATTTTTTATTTTAATTATTATTACATTTAAAAAATTATACGATAATTTATATTAAAAGTAAAAAAGTAATATTATTTCCAACTGTTAAAAGGTTTAAAAGGTTAATAACATTTATAAAATAATTGTGTTTGATCTATTTATTTAAGAAAGTGCAATGCATAAATCTAAATATTTTTACAAGTTTAAATATTTATTCAATTATTTAACTAATATTTTAATAACAACAAATATAATTTTATTAATAATATATATTATATTAACAAGTAAAAATTTAAACATCGACAAAAATAAAAATAAAATTATCAATGCATCAATAAATAAACTGACATTTGATAACAATATAACTAAATATCGGTTTAAAATAGTGCCGAATATTGTCCATTACGTGGTTTTTAATGTAAATCAGATAGAATTTGAGTTTTTCTTATCGATACTATCGGTGATTAAAAATCAAAAACCGGAACTAATTCTGATTCACTGCGACTGCACTCAACTCAATGGAGAGTACTATCAAAAAGTGATAAAAGTCGGCGAAAGAACCGGAACTGCGATACAAATACGTCGAATAAACTATCCGACGGCTGTTTTCGGGCAACAGATTAATCTAGAATACCGGCCTTGGCATGCATCAGATATTGTCCGACTTCGGGTGTTGTCTGAATTTGGCGGTATATATCTGGACAGAGATATATATGTCGTCCAATCGTTGGACATTTTTCGCAAATATGAGTTCACTGTCGACCAACTCAGCAGTGATTATATGGGAAATCAAATTTTTATAAGTCATAAAAATTCGCGATTTTTGAAATTATATATTGATTCGTATCGACAATACATAAATTCAGAATGGTTGTATAATTCTCAAACGCATCCAAGTCAATTGTTAGATCAACATTCCAGTTTTGTACATAGGTTGCATGATAAATTCTTTTTTGAAGGTTCTAGAAGTTGTCCAATGTTGTATTTAAAATATCATGCTAATTGGAAAACAGATTTTTACGCAATTCATCTTGGTGTTAGAGGCAAAGAGCTTAGTACGTGGTGTCAGAGTCATATTAATTTTAACCGAGATGTAATTACGTGTAATTTAGATGAAATAGCTTGTAAAAACAATAATACGTATACTGAAATGCGAAATGAGCTTTTTGATTTTTATAATAAATTTGATTTTTAATCAATAAATAATTTTAAATATGATTTTAAAACTTGCCTAATCTATGGCGAGCAGGAATAGAATTAAATAATTATATATTTTTTAATTATGATAAATATAGCCCACATTAATTATGCTAAAATTTTTTATAAGAAGAAATCAGGTTTTAATATATTTATTAATGACTTAATGTTTATATTTTAAATTGATAAGTTTATTAAAATTAAATTAAACGTTTGTATTAAACTTAACTTAATGGAATTATTTTTAAAATTTAAATATTTAATCGAGTTTATTTTTAGAAAAACAACAAAAGTTTTTCAAATAAAAAATATTTCCTCAATTAAATACAGGAAGAAAAACAAAAATTAAATTAAACAAGTGTGACACTAATTTAAAATTCTATAAAAGTACTCTAATTAAGAAATGAGAATGGTTTTTATTTTAATAATTAAGTTAGACAAGGTGTTCTCACAAACATCAACGTAAAAAATGATTTCGATTAAATTTTCGGTGATATTTGTTCTTGCAAATGTATATCTTGGTGAGTTAAATAATTTTGTACAAATTTGTTATAATTTTTTAAAGAACAAAAAATTTTAAAACACATTTGTACATGTGTATATTTTAAACAAACAAGTATTTTATTTAATATATTTTATTTCAACTAAAATTTTATTTACAGTATCATATAATTGCAAAAATGTGATGAAAAATACAGACATTGATTCAAACGATTTGAGTCAAATCGATAACAATTCAAAGTACGACATATATTACGAACCGTTAGACAACGAGAACTATGGTTTGGAGGGCCGCAGAAGCAAACGTAAGACTCGAATTAATAGACCAATTATTAAACGCAAAAAAACTCTTAATGTTAGAAGAAAAACAAGACAACCTAGTAAGAATTAATTATAAAAACTTACTATTTATTTATTTTTACAAGATCTATTAGTTTTTATTCAATTGCTGCTTTGTAAACGCAGGAGTTAATTGTTAATTATAAAAATTATTTTAATTTTTACTTTCTTCAATATTATAATATTTAATATAATATTATTTTAATTTTTATATATTATTTAATTCTTTATTTCATATAAAATAGATAAAAATTAATATGATCAAGCAACGCAGGAAAAGGTTTTATTAAACTAAATTTAAACTATAGTTAGCAAAAGTTTAATTTAAGAAAAACATAACAATAAGATGGTTACATATTCAAACGTAGAGGGTAATATTTGCCAAAATTTCAAAATAAATTACTACTTTGTTTACAGCTTTCTTCAGTAAACATGCTAAAATTTTATTTTATTATTAATTTTTAAATAATATTTTGTGGTTGAATAAAAACAAATTTTAAAGTTAATTAACTAGTTGTAATTTTTACATGCTATTTATTATTTCAATTATGCTATTATTAATAAAATTATTTTAATAGAAAACTCATTTCTGAATAAAAGCCCTAAATCTTCAGCTAACAAATTAAGCACACATTCGACAAAGCAAAAATTGCCAAACTCAAAATTAAGCAAAAAGCCAAGTCAAAAATATCCTGTTAAAAAAGTAAACACACACTCAACTAAACAAAAATTGCCAAGCTCAAAATTAAGCAAAAAGCCAAATCATAATTATCCAGCTAAACCAAGCATGAAACAGCCAAGCGTAAAACAACCAAGCGTAAACCAAAGTCGAGTTCATGGAGTGACAGAAGATCGAAAACTTCGAAAAAAGAAAAGCCATAAAAACAGGGGTTGTGAAAAGGGGGATCAAGCAAAAATCTCTTCTTTAATTTTGAAAATTTGGATTTATCCCCCCCTAGCATTTGGTCCAAGAAAAAATACCGCCCCTCAAGGTTTTGCCGGCCGCCGAAGGCGCCCGGCAAAATTTTTGGGTTTTTTGCCCAAAATTAGGAAATTTTCCCTAAATTGGTGCTAAATCCGGTTTAACACCAGTTAATTTAACTAAATTTAGTTTAAATCCAGTTTAAATCCAGTTAAATTAGGCAAAATTTTATCATAAATATATAGGTTTTTTGGGCGTTTTTGGAAAAATCCCCTCCCTGATCCCCCTAGGTTTTTAGGCAAAAATTTGAAAAAAATCCCTCTCCAGATCCCCCCTGGATCGGCCGACCTTCACATCCCCTGCATAAAAAGCATTTAACAAATCGGCATAAAAAGCGCAAGAGTCATTCGCATTCGCATTCAAAAGGTTAATAAAATTTAAAAAAAAACAAATTTAAACAAATAAAATAACATTTCTATACAAATGCCAGCCCATAGCAAATGCAAGAGTTTGTGCGGAGGTGGCGGAGGCGGGGGCGTCGAACAGCAGCAAAACCAACAAATTGCGCTACAGATGCCGCCATCAGCGCCAATGGTAATTCCGCAACAAATGAATGTGCCGGCGCCAGTTATGATGTCACCGTCTGGATCGCCACCTATAATCATAATACCGATACCGACCGCCGCTACGACCACAACCACAACGACCACAACTACTACGACTACAACGGCCATGGTTATGTTGCCCAGGGATGATGATGATAATGGACCACGGGGATCCAGTTTGGATCGAAAATTGACCAAGGGCAAAGGATTTTTAAATTAGTTTTTTTTTATTTATTATTAACTTTCTTATTTAATATAAAATTAGTTTTTAATTATTCTAATTTTTTAAAATATATTTTTTAGCTAATTTTATTATTATAATAATTAAAATTAATGATTGTAATGTTTTTTAAACAAGTTTGTTTTTAATTTATATTTATTTAAAATTAATATGTATTTTGCTAATTATTTTGACCAAGAGGCATAATTTTAAAATAAATAAACTTGTAATTATTAGAAAATTTGTTTTATAATTTATATGATGTTTAATAAAAGTAAATTTTAAAATTTTATTTAAAGCAAATGTTTTTAATTAATTAATCGATTAAAAATTAACTGTTGATTAACATAAGTTAATTAAAATTTTAATTTTTATGCTTAAAATAGAAACATTTATTTATTAAAAAAAATTTCAATTATATTTAAAATCTCTCGTATCTTTGCTAAAATTATTTGTATCTAGGTCAAAATAAAATTTAAAAAACAATGTACTTAAACATTATTTACATTTGATCTTGTAACTCAACTGTATTAATAATTTAAAATTAAATGAATTAATTGAAGAATAGACACAAAATGTTGAAAATGTATCTCGCTCGCATTAAAAATTACATAATGTACAATATTCGGTACAATAGCATATGGATATGCTGTTATATTTGACTCAAAACTTAAATTAGTTATTGAATCATGAATTGAATAAAATTCTTCAGTTTCCTCACGTTGAAAAAATATTGAGCTTGTAAATTTATCATTGTTTAAAATAATATAAATATTTATTAATGATAAAATAATTAAAATTAAGTTTTTATCAACTAATATATTCCTGAATTTAAACATTTTCAAAAACAACATTGTATAATTAAATGGCAAAATGAACTGGGTTTGTTAATTGCTTTAAATAGCAGGTATTAATTTGCAGATCAATGCTCGTAACAGCTGTTTAATTAAAAAAAGGTTATTTCTAACTCTGAATTTAATGGATAACAAATTTTAACTTTTAACAGCCGTTACGAGCATTGATCTGCAAATTAATAAATAATGTCTTGTCATGTCGTCTCATTTCATCCCTATGCCAGACATTTGAGGTTGTTAATAAAGAGAAGTAAGTGTACTTACCGCAAATGTATATAGATTGTTTAATGTCAGGGATCTAGAAGGTCAAATAACCATTAAAATGGTAAATAACCAAATATTGAGATGGTCCGAGCGTAAGATATTTTAACTACATTGCTTTTTGGCATATATAGAGTATATAGAACTGTCTATAATAAGGAAAGTTTGGAAACACAGAGCTCATTTTTTACTATCACGTTAATCTCTCGCTGAAACGTTGTCTGCTTCTGATTATACTACAAAATTTTATTAAAATTTTGTTTAGATTTTTAGCATACTATTAAAAATCAGGAATGATTCAAGTTATTCAAATAATTGGATTGATTAGATTTAATATAAAAGGAAATTATTTTTAAAGTAAGCAGCACACTATATATGTGAATACACATAACTTATGTGACATAAGCTAAGGCGCTTTGGGGGTCTATTACAGGTCTATTTTAATGGACGTCTGATATGCTATTTTTAAGCCAAATAATATCTATTCAAACAACTTGTTACATTTTTAGATGTGTTATAGAAACTAACAAGTTATTAAAATAAAATTAAACTCAGTTTCAATTTACTTTACTTTAATTACATTTTGAACTTTTGTATTCAAAAAATAATTTTTATTGTTTTTATATTAAAATTAATTAAATTGATATTTAAGTCAAATTTTAATGTAAAATATCATTTTATTATTATCAAAGTTTAATGTTTTTAAAAATCACAAATTAAAACTTTAATCATTAATCAAAATATTAATTTTAAACTTATAAACAGAAGAGGCCTAAAAGCCAATTAGCAGCCACTTTTAATGGACGTCTGATATGTTAGTTTTATGCCAAGTTATAACTATCCAAACAAATTGTTACTATTTTAAGTGAGTAATAGAAGTAAAAACTTCATTATTTTAATTTATAATCTAAAAGTAATTGTATTATAATTTGTACTAAATAAAAAATTTTAAATTTTTGTTAAATATTTTATTATTTTAAATGCATAATGATTAAAAATAAATTGTATTTTGATAATTTATAAAAATTCGAATAAAATATTTATCAATTTATTTTTAAATAGAAAATAAACTAGTTTTTAAAATATTATATCTGAAAGGAATTTTTTGGCCAAAAACCTAGAAAGTTTCAGAGGAGAGATTTTTCTAAAAAACACCTAAAGTTTTATATATTTATAATAAAATTTTAACTTATTTACCTAGATTTAAATTAAATTTAATTAATTTAACTGGATTTAAATCGGATGTAACACCATTTCAGGGAAATTTGCCTAATTTTTGTTAAAAACCTAAAATTCCTAAAAGGTTTTTTTTGAATAAATGCTAAGGGGGATAAATCTTGATGTTCAAAATCAGGGAGATATTTAACTGATTATACTTTACAATACTTTTTAAATAAGTAGTTAAAAATTTTTAATATTTTATTATTGAATAGTTTACAAAATCAAAAATTCAATCGAAATATAAATTAAGCAAAATATGAGAAATTCAGCCAAAAAGTGAATTAAATCCAAATTGTGATCAAAATATATTGAATCTAATTGTTTGTTAATTAATTTAAATTTGTAATATTTTATAATTAAATTCTAAATAAATAGAAAATTAAACTAAATGTCAATAAACACACGATGTATGCGAATTAACATTAGTTAATCAGATGACCAAGACAAAAGCAACGCTTGCAACTATAACCATAAATTCCTATGTTTGGCCCGCTTTGCTTATAAATATAGAGTAAAAATTTTTAGTTTATTCTCGATTAAATTGACTTATAATTAGCTTTTGGGAGAATCATACAAATGTCACTAAACAGACAATATATGCGAATAAACATTTCTTACGCAAATAATCAAGGCAAAAACAACGATCCTATTTTTTAATAAAAATTTACTATAAAAAGCGGCTCTGCACATAAGCATGGTACAATTTCAATACAAATATTACACTCTTTTACACTAAATTTTTTAATCTGGGCTTCACTGCTAATAATTAATATTATGTATAAATTATTTTATACAGTAGTTTTATTGGACTATTTTTATATATTAAAAATTCAAACTAGCTAAACTAGCTATATAGATAAAAAAAACATTTTAAAAAATAATTTATTTTTAATTATTAATTAGAAAACTTTCATATTCAAGCAATTCTATTAACATTGCGCCAAAAGTAACGCCAAAAACGCAAATTAAGTTATTATCAAAATTATAATTATTTAAATACATAATTTGTTTTTGCGAATCATAATATTTAAACCAAACGGACAATTGCATCGTATGAAATATTTGGCGCCAATTTTGTTCAAAAGTTTTGAACAGTATCATGTGCAATTTTATATTTGCATATTTTAGATTATTATTTTTAAACCAATGCGTGAGCTCTGGCTTATTGTCAAAAGATAGAATGACCGGAAGTATAGCTGAATTATTAAACCAGTTATTTGAATCATAATGTTTATAATGTTCTAGCCATATTTTCAAATATTTAGCATTTTTATTTGCAGTAATAACGCCAAGGTTTACGCCTGATAAAACAACAAGGTTTACTTTAAAGTTTAAAGCAAATTCATATTCACGATACTTATCAAGTGATTTAATCAAGTATACATTACTATTTAGATAAATTCCTCCAAATTTCTGTAAAATTCGTAATTAAATTATGTCTTGAGCGTGCTGTAAGAGCAAGTCCGAATTAATAGATTTGTTATATATAGCGTAGGATACATTAATTTTTTTAATTATTATTTGAATTCCAGTTTTATTCGCAACTCTTTTTGCACTTTCATAATATTCTCCATAGAGTTGAGTGCAGTCGCAGTGAATCAGAATTAGTTTCGGTTTTTGATTCCTAATCACCGATAGTATAGATAAAAAAAACTCGAATTCTATCTGATTTACATTGAAAACGACTTAATGGACAATTTTCGGCACTATATTAAACCTATATTTAGTTATATTGTTCTCAAATATCATTTTATTTATTGATATATTAATAAATTGTTTTTTATTTTTGTCGATCTTTAAATTTTTGCTTGCTAATAAAATATAGATAATAATTAAAATTATATTTGTTGTTATTAAAATATTAATTAAATAAATATTTAAACTTGTAGATTGGCTCATTGAACTTTTATAAAAAAATGAGATAAAGTACTATTTTATAAAGTCAAATTATTTAATAAATTTTATTAACAAGCACCAAAAATTTCACCAAATATTTTGGCGTAAAGATTTAAATCTAAAATTTGTTTAATAATTCGCAATAATATTATTTTTTTCTGATAATATAAATTAATTTTTCTAATCATTAAAATTATTACAAATAAAATTAAAAAATTTTAATTTGTTAATTAAAATTTCAAAATTTTATTTTAGAAATATAAACTATAAAAAACAATTTTAAACATTTTTATTTCTAAATTATGTTTATAAACTTTAAATATATTTTGTTTTTTAAAAATTATTTATGTATTAATATTTATAACATTTGTCAAACCGATGTTTATATTTAAAATAGTTTTATTTAATCAAGTCTTATTTTGTGACCGCAAGACTATTCGGGTGTAAACCGGTTGATAGTCAGCGGTGCAGAAGTGGATGAGTGGAGTCAGCAATCA
>JAQFXP010004113.1:0-11237 GCA_034693685.1 Belba bartosi
CCAATAGTTGGCTTCAAATTATAGACAAAATCAAATTTATTTTTTGTCTGTCTGTCTGAGATTATCCACTTTAATTGTATTGGCACTCAAATTAACAGCAAGTGCTATTTCTGAGCAACTATTGTTTTTTTTTTAAATTTTATTATATTATTTGTTTGTTAGAATTGTAAAGTAATAAAAATAATATAATAATATAATTTGAAAAATATATTTTATATTTCTAGTAAGTTGATATGAAGCTAATTGTTATTACCAAGAAAAGATTGTTTTAAATTTATAATGCACACAAAATCTAGATTTGTCTAAAAATTTACCATAAAAATAGTTTAAAGTATCAATCGAAATTTTATAACAATAATTTTTCAATTTTTGGTTAATAAATAAAGTTATTTCGTTTACCAAAATTCAAAACATATTCAAATAAAAGCTTAATATTTATGAATTACTGCAAACATTTGAAGAAAACATTGATTATATTTCAGGTATTTGTTATATCAATAATAGAGAGCTGGAGACAGAGGTTTAGTCTAGTTTTAGCTACAGATCTCATTAGGAAATTGCATAATATGAACAGACTTTGAACCCAAACAACCCATATATGGAATTCAGAACAAAATTTTTGTCCATTGAGTTCCTAAATGAGTGGAGAGATGGAGAGAAATGGAGACAATTCACGCAATACTGTAATATCATTGGGAGAACCGTTCAGACAGTGAAGTGATAGTGAAAAGGATTGCAACTGAAAGCCCAAAATAGCTATACGTTCAGAGGAGAGAGTACTGTCTAGCAGAGGAGAGGAGAGTCTGAGAGAGGGAGGGAGGGAGGGAGAGAGAGAAGGGAGGGGGAATAGGGAATGGATGGAACGGTCAATAATTTTATTCGACAATAAATCAATTTCTCGCCAACTGATCGAATTTGGGTCTAATATAGATTTTTAGAGTTAAGGCCAGATATAAGCAGATTGCGAGGGAAAGGGCGTAGTGAGTGTGTCTGTGAATATCCCTTACGGTATATAATCTTTAATCTAAGAGTTGGGTATATCGTATGCGAGACTCGAGACTAACTGTAGCGAACATTAGGAAAGCCCTACAAAACGCTTCTAATATGAGAGTAGAGACAGCGATGCGATGGCGAGCAGGCAATGGCTCTGATCTCCTGACGTGATTGCAGAATGGCAGGGATGGCATATTTTAATATAAATACAGAACACGCCAGAGCACTCACACACCACACACCAGAGCTGCACTGAGTGTTAGGAATAAATCGAAAAATATTGGCGGTGTGTCTCAAACTGACTCAAGACTCAAGAGTGGAGTAGTGGAGGCTCTGTTCGTATAACTAATGTAAGTAAATATCACATAAGGCTATGAAGAGCGAGAAAAAACGTGAATTCTTTCGCAAAGAACGCACAGACGAGTATAGAGACCAAACAAGATATACCAACTCTACTGTAATTGCAATAGAATACACATTTTAGTGTCTCAAACACTGTATATTAAAAACCTAAAACTCCTATTCCTCTCACACCTGTACCTTATTTATTGAAAAAGCTATCTATTTATTGGAGGCTTAAGTCAAGTCTAAAAAACTTAATCGTTTATCAGTATATCATATGATAATAATCTCGTTAATCGCAATTTTCTTTAGAGCCGCAAAAAAAATTGCAAAAAAAGTTTTTACCAATACTTAAGCGAAATATTTTTAAGGAGTGCGCGAATACCTGTCCGTTCGCTAACTGTACACAAATAGAACTGCTATTTAAAGCAGCGCTTATTTCGATGTAATATAAGGTCCGACATATAAATCAGTGTCAGAAGCAGTTCGCAAGTGAAGTAGTTTTTTATATTTAGGTTAAAATTAAAATTATTCATAAAAAATAAAGTCCGGACTGACTCAGACCTAAAGCCAATTACGTAACCAATAATTTAAAGTTTTTAAAGTGATTGAGAACTTCAGATCGAGAAGACTAGTGCAGAGCATATGTGGAAATAAATTAATCTAATATTAAGTTCAGTTCGGATCGAAAGACTCAAATTAGGTATAAATAAAATAAAATACGAATTTATTCGAAATGCAGTATCACTTAAATAGCCGATAGATTTGTGTTGAGAAATAGAAAATCCAATTTCGAAAAGCAATAAATTCCGTTCGAAAGGCAGAAAAAAGTCGAAAAAAGAGAGATTAGGAAAACGAATGGAAGAGAGATTTTGAGTGTAGAGTAAATTCGAAAATTCGTTTATGAATTGCATACAATATACTGTATGGAGAGAGAGGTGAGATTACATGCCGAGTCAATTCAGGGCCAGAATAGCTCAGAGCTCCGACACTTGTGAGTGCGCACAGAGTATACGGTATACTGAGAAGAGAAGAAGTGAAGAGATATTGGTTTGAAATGCAGAGAAAGTACTGTAAAATATACGGTAAGAATGAGAGAGTATGTGTGAGTGAGTGAGAGTGTGAGAGAGAGAGAGAGAGAGAGAGAGAGAGAGAGAGCAGGAGAGAGAGAGCAGGAGAGAGAGAGAGCAGGAGAGAGAGAGAGAGAGAGAGAGAGAGAGCAGGAGAGAGAGAGACCGTATCTATGCATTCGACAGTCGATAACGTTATAAGGAGTTAAGGCAAATGAGAAAAAGGAGAGGTAAGGGCAGAGGGATCAGAGTTGAACGACATTCCCTGATAGGAAGGCCATCAAAGCTATACTCATAATCTCATTTCGGAGTTGGAGTGAACTCAACCAAACCTTTTCCCGATATCAAACACAACACAATCGGCACAATCCTAATCGTACAGATCTCGCTCTAACTCTCCTCTCCCTCTCTCTCCCAACTCTCTCACTCAGCTAACTCTCTCGTCATCTCTTATTTCTACCATTTTTTCTACGATTTTCGAATACAATAAAAATATTCAATACTTTTATTTCGGGGGAAAAGTACACAAAAATCGAACCGAAATTCGAGTGCAAATACGAATGAGTCGATTGACTGACCGGATACTAGACGTGGAAATTGTGCCCAAAAAATAGAGTAGAGTTGAGAGACATAGAGAGGTAACTAAACTCAGTCGACATTAGGTGCTGCGAATCATAATCTTTCGAATCGATCCCTTTCCTGCCTATTGTAAAAAGTGCACTCCGAGAGTGACTGAGTGCAAAGTAGGTAGAGCTATAAAGCTCGAGTATGGCTGCGATATGCAAATCGGGTAGTCATCACATGCAGGCACAGAGAAAACTGCAGCAAAAAGGAGAAAAAATTTACTCTTCTCTCGCTCTCTATCACCACTGGCACTGGGAGTAAAAATTTGATTCCATGCCAGCCCTCTCGCCTCGTCAGTCAGAACTGGCAAAAAAGGTTCACTACTTTATTTCACAGTTAGCATCAAATGCAATGACCCCTCTGTGCAAACCCCTCTCTCACTCTCGATGGCTCAGAAATTCTGCTGCTCTTCACAGAGCACAGGCAGGGCAGGGGCACCGGCATTGCCAAAAATCCTTGACCTTCGGAGAGCTAAAAGAGGTTTCTCTCTCTCAATCATTCGAACCACACATTTGGTTCGAACAAATCCATCGAAACTTTTTTGAGCATTGATTGTATGGCTATATAGTATATACTGTATGTATGTATGTATGGATTGATTGCTTTTGGATTTGGCTTTCAATGTGTTGGCTATAATGCCCTAAAATATACCAATTTTGGTGAATATGTGCGAGAATTGTATTTATAATACATATGAATCGTCTGTTTGAAGTGTGAGATGAGAAGCATTAGAGGAAATGAAGAGAACATCGCCTTTAAAGGAAATGGCAGAACTGTTCCATCTCTCACATCAGACCAAACACAACATTACACAGCAGTACCCAAGCTATGAATGTATGGCAGAATAGGCAGAGTTCGGAGTTTGTCAGACCTAAACCAAAAATTATATGCATATATCGAACGACTAATAACTGTAATTTGAAGCCATTGTCGAGACTTTATTTCGAATGAATGAATGAATGAATGGCTTCAGAAAAGGACTGAACTGGTAGTCGAATACACTCTATTCGTATATACTGTACAGTACGTAGAGAATCACTAAAATATTAGTTAGAGTTTGCAATTAGTTTTTTGTAGGCTTTGGCAGAAAAAATCTCATTTCTATTAATATCAAAACTACAGATATTTAGCATTTTATTACTAACGATAAAATTTTATTTATATTAATCAAGCATTCAATTAAAAAATCAAATAAAAATTAAGGAAAATATCTGAATAATTAATTAAATAGTTATCTCAAGAAAAAATTATTTAAAAATTCGACAAGAAAAAATTATCCACAATTTAATCTCAATTAAATAGAAAAAAGTTATGAAATTAATTCATTGAAAAACGTGAAATAGAAAAAATTCTAAATTCAAAATCAAATTCAAAAATACGATTATAACCAAAAAAGCACTTAAGAGAAAGAAGAAGAAAAACTAATTAAATGCAATTTTAAGCCAAGATTTAGCATTGATTTGAAAAAGGACTGCAAGTATGGGGAAAGTGATAGTTGAGAAATGGGTACGAAGTGGCAAAAAAATGGCAATAAATCATTACATCTCTAACTGGTTGAGTCAGAAATATGAAGATTAGCGCAAAAATTATTGCTGTTCTTGAGTTTGGGAAGAGTTTTGCGATTCGAGTGATAACGTGGAAAGACTAATAAAGTTGAAATTATTTTTAGGTATAATTTAATTCAAATACATTTATACAGTACTTGTGCATTATATTTCGAATTTGAGAAAACTATCATTGAATATATCACACCCAGAGATAAAGCACCCATAACTGTACACCTGTTTCTATGGGCAGAGAGCACTTGCTATAGTGAATGGCAGAGATTTGTGGTACAGAAAAAAATCCAAAAATTGCAAATAATTATTGAATGAAAAAACGCTAAAATAATAGGTATTCTAAGCAGAAAAGCGAATAAAATATTGAAAAAGAAAATAAACATTACGTATGAAAATAGAATTAAGCCGAGACAGACATAAATAGACAAAAATCGCACAGTTATGGCATGGCGTGGAATGTGTGTGCAATGTATATATTAATGTAATACGTATAAGCTAGACCCTGGTGTGTATGTGTGCGGTGCAAAAAGCAAAGTTCAAACATTTCCAAACACAGCCGAACCACAAGTTTTTCCGATAGCGAGAAGCGAGAGAACAGTTTTAATAGAGCATACGATTTGACTTCATATACGATACCTAACTGTATATACAATTTATAACACGATATCTATGTACTGTATAATGCGATTGAGAGGTACTCATGGCAACTACAGTATGCCGAAGGTACAGGTGGTTATACAATATGTATATATACTGTACACATGTACGCTCATATTATATATATACATATATACATATATACACATATATATAAAATATATGTATATAGCTAGGAGACTCATATACAATATAGATAGACTGGAAAAATGCTTATCTCACGACTGGTCCCCCAAAAGCGTACAATTCATACAATTGGGAGAAAGAGACAAAAAGGAGAGATAGAATCGAGAGTAGACTGCAATAGAGTTGAGTAGTGAGTGTAGTGTACCTGTACTTCTGCACCAGTCTATCGGTAGTAGCAGTTCTCGGCTCTGCCCTCAACCGAACGTATGAATCGTATGGTTAATATCAACTTACAAACGAAGAGCCGCACAATTTCTGCCTCGAAATGCTTTAGAGCCAAGACTTTCAAGACATTGATTGCGCAAACACTCCAACAGTTCGTAGATATAATGCATATCTAACACTACGACTCAACTCAATATACACTTCTCTTTTCAAACTGTAATGGCATTAAAAATTATCGTTAAAATGGCATAAAATAGTGTAGACGTAGAGTAGATATGGAACTGAAACTACAGATACCATTAGAGAAGACTTTTTCGATTCTCCAGACGTACAGCTCTGCAATTATTAGCAGACATTAAATCAATTTTTCTTTTTCTTTTTTTTGAATTTCATTTACACTAATATTCAAAAAACTTTTTGGTTTTTACGAATACGAGTTTTGAATTTAATGAACAAGCACAAAACTATAATTAATATTCTAGGCATTCGGTTTGGACGCTCAATGTGATTAATGGCCAAATAAAAAGTCGAATTAACCGAAACATAAAAACACAAATCGATTCAACAATTCATTTAAATTATTTGACAAATAAAACGACAAAAAAATCATTAAACAATGCATTCATTTAAGAAATAATCATAAATTATAACCAAATGTAATAAATTCAAATAAAACTTTCCAAGAATCCATTAAATTAAGATACATTAAAAAAAATAATATATATTTTTTATTACATAATTTCTGCGAATATAAAAATTGAAAAAAGAGTTAATAAAACACAATTAAAATAGAGATTAAATAAAAATTATGCGCAATATAATCGGGAAAAAGTAATCAGGAAATAAATTCCTCGCTTTTAGGAGACATTTAAATTAAGAAAAATAAATAAATATAAAAAACTTAAAACATATTTTATATCAAATGATTAATCAGACACTCGTGTTCTGTATTAACCGTTTTATGGATCACAAGACATGACATCCGATATATTACATTAGAACTAAATTGCAATAAACGAATAAAATTTACATAACTTCACATAACTAGTGCTCATTTATCTGTCTAGCACATATTTATTTATACTTGATAACTTATTGATAAAAGAGGCTGATCTAGGTTCGACCAGATAACAAAATTTGCTCAATGTTTCATATTATTTTATAAATTACATTGCTTATTTCAGTGTAATCCGCAATTATCCGGTACAATTTAATCAAATTTGGTTTGCAATCAACTTCCGAATTAAAAAAATTTTAAAGGAAAAGCCTAAAATTACTTATCAATAACATAGATCAAAAGCTTATATAAACAAATTAATTTTTTTAATTAAACACACAAGAACAGTGTATCTGCAGTGTTCTAAGAGCTTGCAGATATATGGTTTTTACATATTTAATATGCCAAATTAAATTAATAAATATTTTAAAATCTGAACAATAATCTAATCAGAATCAAAAATAGAAAATTTCACAAGATGATACAATCCATCAAAATCGAACAATCTTTTCAATCACAAACTATAACTACTTATGTGTTACAGAGATATAAACATAAAAAAATTAGATTTGAAAAACATTTATAGCATTTCTAGTGTTTTGAAATTTAAAAAATATAGGAATCGTATTAAGCGCTCAATTAATAAATGAAATAAAAAATGTGGAAAGCGAATTTAAATGCTCGAGGACTGCAACCAAGGCTATCGCTAAATACAATCTGAAAATATGGTTATAATTCGCAGAAATATGAATAAAATTCAAATCTATAAATAGAGAACAAAACAAATAATAAATTAATTTTTATACTGTATTTACAATATTATCAATCATTAGATTCCGTGTTTAAATAAATGCAATTTTAAGATAATATTCGCTTTTCATTAGAAAATTATTTAATAATCGCAAGGAATATAAGATTCAAAATAATAACAATAAACTCAATTGTAATCTAAGAAAAACAGACATTTAATTCATATATTGCACTAAAATTTTTAAAACCAAATAAAATAATAAATTACAGAAAAAATGTAAACAATTTGCCGGAATAGAAATTAAAATTATCTAAGAAAAATAGCAAGATAAAAAACCTAGCATCAATATTATTTAAGAAATATATCAAAAATTAATCGCAAAATTGTTTTCGACACAAAGCCAATAACAAATTAGTTAAAAATCAAAATCAAATCTTAATAACCAATTGCAGAGATAGATAATTTTAAAACAAACCAAAAGAATAATAAATAAATAATTGAATCGCAATTGAAAACACATGTGACTTCAATTGGAAAAACTACTTAAACCTGGTTTCGCTTTCTACCTCATTTTAAACTTTTAAAACAAATTCATTTAATAACAAAATATTATTAAAATTAAAATATAAACCATTTTTTGTATACAGTATACGGCATATGATATACCAGTTCTCAACGCTTTGGAGTCATAAGATATTAAATGCATATAATATATAGTAGATTGGAATGGAATTCGAGTTTTTATAAGTTTTGAGGCATTTTTGGATATGTTTCAAAAAACAGTTTTTATAATAATTCAATCGCTAAAACGTTTTCAATTTGAAAAGCTATGTATTTTCCTCTTTTTCTCTCTAATACCACTCATTCTAATGACATATAAATTTCGAGATATTTCGTCGAATTAGTATTCGATATGCAATTCGACTTTGAAAGAGCGAATGTGAGTCAACTCGAAAAAATTTAATTAATTTGAAGTAAAATCAAAATTCAAAATCATTTGATCTCGAGATCTAAAGAGAAAGAGAAAAATATTTTTTTGTATAAATCAAATCGAAATAAAAATTCCAATTAAACTAAATTTAAACCAAACCTTAAGAGATGACAAAAATTATTTTCTAAACCGGATTTAAGTGACAAAAGATTAAATTAATGGAAAAATATATAATTAGATATAACACGGAATTCAAAGAATTCAATTAATCTCAATCTTACAAACATATGACTCAAAAGACAAATTAAAACAAAAAATATGTAAAAATCACCACAAAATGCTAAATAAGTTTTCAAAAGGTATATAAGATTAATGTGAAAATAGAAATTTTTTAATTTAAATAAATGATAAATAAAAAAAACATTTTAAAAAGCATTAAAAATGCGTCGAAAGACAACAAAAAAAAGCATTTCGTGTAATACAAGAAATAAAAACATTTAAAAATCGGTAACTTATAAAATAAATAAAATAAAAATAACAAATGAATTAGGGCGACAACACCAAAATGCAAACAAATAGGAAAATTCTTTATCACTAGTAATCGAGTGAATATTTATATTATATAAATTGAGTCATTAGGAAAAATATTTCAGAAATGTGTACATGTAAATTAATGGCATCGAACAATTTTCGAGCATATTTTGCCCACAAGAGCAAAAAAATTCCATTAATGAGAAACCGATACTCCACTCGTATGATAGGTTTGGGCAAAGTTTGCAATAAAGTATATTAAATATTATTCCGAAATACAATACTCGATAAAAAAAATTTTATGGAATTTTAATTAGGTATTAATTTATAGGAAGAAATAATTGCCTGAAAAAAGAGTGCACAAGTGTGTAGTGAAACAGATAGGAAAAGAAAAAACTGATTAAAATATATCATATGATTAAGTGATCCAATTAAACGACACAAAACATAACATAAGATCGCAAAACAAATACAACATTCATTTTATCGACGATTTGAAAGCACAAAAAGTTTTATTACTTAAAGAGTTAACAAACAAAAAAAAGAAACACAAAATCAATAAAATAAAATTTCTGCTAATATTCAAGTATTTATTGCATAAGAAGTTACATTTCAATATCTAAAGAGTTGCGTAAAAATGAATGAATAGTCAAAAATAAAGCAATAAAAACGCATTTAAATCAAAATAAATAAAATTGCGTAAAAAAAACTACTCATTAAAGAAAAAAACAAAAATAAAAACATTTTTAAAATAAATCTCAACTAAAAGTTTAGTTACTTAAAAGTTGCATAACTAAGATATTAGAGAATTTCTCAAACAAAGAGACTATAAATAATAAAAAAAATTATTTTTAGTACGCATTCAGATTGAAAGGGAAGACCAGAGAAGAGTGAGAATAAGTGTTACGCAATAACAACATCTCAAGACTGGTTTGACACCAAAAAACTGAGAAAACGACTTTCGAGTTAACTCGATATCAAATAAAAGTTTAATTGAACTGAGAGTGAGTTAGTAGTGGAGAGAAAGAGTGTGTTTCTATGTTACACTCGTACCACACATTCTGGTGGCCGTCTGCCACTAAATCAGTATTTTCCCAGTCCTGCCATTTATACCAGTGCGAGGATGTGCTGCCGATCCTCGAGTCTCTCGACTTCGAAACTATGCAATTCCTTCCCTTTTATTTTATACTGTATTTATGGTTAAGAATAAGTGTAGAGTAGGAAAAGGAAAGAGCGGATAGCGAGTCAGTAAGAGTAGTGCAGAGGAGAGAAGAGGGAGAGCTGGAGCACAAGAGCACAAGTATGTTGGTGAGAGGAGAGAGGTTTAATGTTGTGTATCGAACGCAATGTTTCATTTAATGATTTATAAGATGAGAGTCAAGTTTGAGAGTTAAGTA
This sequence comes from Belba bartosi, assembly GCA_034693685.1. Classification (NCBI taxonomy): domain Eukaryota; kingdom Metazoa; phylum Arthropoda; class Arachnida; order Sarcoptiformes; family Damaeidae; genus Belba; species Belba bartosi. The sequence continues at coordinate 10,204 of JAQFXP010004113.1, forward strand.
AAGGCAACGCAACACAAAAAATGGCATAACTTTTGTTAAACGTATTTCTATTCTTCAGTTAATTTTTATTCATTTCGTCAGCTTCTCTCTGCTCTCTCGGCTCTCTTCATATCCGAAACCACTCTCTCGTTCCTTTCTAGCCCTTATACACTACTAAAGAGATCTGTTTCTGGGCTTTCATTATCTCATTTTTTTGGGAGAAGTGTTGGGAAAAAAAATAGTCGATATATACCATAAAAAGAGTATATATTTGGTGGAGATTTATGGGCACAAACATGCTTTCCATGCTTTCACGTGGCAAACACCAAAGTACTGGTGCCATTGTTAGGGCCCAGCAGAACAAACCTTAACTTTTTTCTTCTCGAACACCAATTTATACCCCGGACTGTATGGGTGTGAGTGAGTGAGTGAGACAAGTGGTGCAGAAAAATAATAGAGACTCTGGAAGAGTGAGAGAATGGCACTGAACAGAGCACCAGAAGAGTGAGAAGATTAAGATTAAGGGCCCGACATATAAAAAAGGAATCACGGTTTGAGTCATGTATGGGCACCAAACCAATTGTCAACTCATAATTGATGTCAAACCAAAATTCATAGACCTATTTGGCAGTAGTTCTCAAAACATTTTCAAATAAAAAACGTCAAAAATCTCATTATCGCTCTAACGGTATATGCAGTATAAAAAATATATACTTTTAGCTCAAACTCACAAACTGTAAAAAATCCAATTCTATTCAAATTCTTATCTTAAGTATAAAATTAGAAAAAAATGATACAATAAAAGAAAAATCGAGTAAATAATAGACTTTTAAATTAAGTTAATGTCAAACAAAACAAATGAGAAAATATTAATTAATCAATACTTATGTCGCAACGCGACTAACGATATAAATTAACTTAAGTTAAACAAAATATAACAAAAAGACAGCATTTAATGTTTGCTACATTTTATTGAACTTATTCAGCGCTTAATTGTGTGCCGGCCCTAACGACACTCGTGTTATTAATTAATCAATAATAATAATAAAACAGAA
>JAQFXP010004114.1:0-11234 GCA_034693685.1 Belba bartosi
CTAAATTTAGTATACATTCTGCTTAAATGCAAAATTAGCAAAAAAATCTTTACTATACTCTTGTGAAATTTTGAGAAACAAGTTGCCTAGCTATACAGCTACTATCTTGGTTAGCCATGCTCATATTGCTTATACATTAATTCAAAACTAGAGTTACATAAACCAAATTTTAAAGAAAAAGAATGTAATTATGAAAAATGATGAAACAAATGCAAAGACAATATCAGATATCTTTCTAATGCCTGTAATAATAGTAAACTTCATTAAAAGTCATATAAAATAACAGATTGTTCGCACAAATTATGTTTTGCCTAAAGTAAGTAATTATTATTACTTCTATATTACTCTTCTATTATTACGAAAAGATATTATTTGATGCATAAGTCGTATAAGAAAGTGATTCCATCGCTATTTTATCTGATTCTACATTTAGTTGATTATTATTGAATGTAATAAATAATATATTATATGTTTGCAAATATTTCTTTTTTGAATTAACATTGTTTTTGATTTATATATGTTTTTAAGAATTTTTAATAATGAGCTTAAAATTTAGACTTAATTTAAATTTATTTTTAAGAATAATTAAAGAAATTGACAAGATTAGTTTTGGTTTAAAGATTGCAATTTTAGATTTTTAAATTTTATATTTTTAAAAATTGAAATGTAATAATTTTTTTAAAATATGTATTTTATTTGTTAAAGTATTTTAACAGGGTCAAATAACAAATTAATTAAATTTTAAAATTATTATTGTTTATAAAAATTTAAATATAAATTGTTTAATACAGTATCAAGTTAAGCTAATATGAAAATAATTATTATTAAAAATAAAATTACTAAATAAAGTGAAGACTGAATAGATTTTTGAAATATGGTATTTAATATCTAATATTGTTTTAGAAGTTTTGTTTAACTTATATTCAAACAAATTAACATTTTGTTGAGATATTTTTAAACATGTTATTTTACATACAGTATTTTAAAATTAAGAAACTAATTTTAAAAATTTAATTAACATGTTTGTTTTAAAATTACTACTAAAATAAATACATTTTCATATAATTAATAGAGAGTATATATATATAGAACTTAATATTAGCATTAAACAAAAATTAATTTATGTTAACAACACTACTAAATCTAAAAGTAAATTGTCCATATCTGCAGTCATTTCTTATTTAAAAAATATATATAAATAATAAAAATAGAACTCAATTTGAATAACCTATTAATTTCATGTATTTCTCTTATCTCTCGCATAATTCAAAAGAATATTGATTTATATAAAAAGAGCATATTTTTTAAATAAGATGCAATTTGTTTTATTTTTATTCCGAATTTATAACCCATTTCCAACAGGAAAAAACATTTAAACTAAAAAAATACTATTATTCCAAAACTAATTTATAAATATTAATAAATTATTTGTTATATTTTCTTTGAATTCTTGTTTTCTCTACGAATTCAATGCATGTTTGACTCGAAAACAAATAAATTCTATTTTGAAAAAATATCATTTATTCTGAATTTTTAACAAAAAAATCAATACTTAAACTCATTTAATAAATTGAACTAAACATTAAGCAAAAGAGTGGATAATAATTCAAATTTGATTGAAATGCTTAATAAACAAAATTAAAAATTTATCAATAAAGAATTAATAATTTAAATTGTTCAAACTTCAATTAAAGGGTTTTTAGATAAATTAAAAATTTCCGCAATAATACTGTCATGAATATGTTACTAGTTTAAATATATTTTTACCTTGTTTATATTTTATTTTACAGTATTGTCTGCTTGATAGACTCAAAAAATTGATTAGTTTTAATCACAATTAAGTTGCAATTAATACTAATTATGTGAAATTAAACATTTGTTTTTAATTATTTAATATGTTAAAAGTTTTATTAAATTAAAAACAATAATTAACAATAAAATTAAATTTGTTGTAAAGTTATTAGTGTAAATAAAAATGATCTAATTACAAAGAGTAAGTGGATTGTTTAAATAATTTTTAAATTTTTAAACTAATTAAAATTAGTAATTATTTGCAGATTTTTTAATTAGAAAAGTTTTTAGTTAATGACAAATATAGTGTTATTGCCTTGATAATAAATTATTAGATCAATGCACTTGCGATCAATTAGAGATAAATTGTATCGTTGTTTTCAAATTGGATTTGTTGGTAATTTTTAACAAATTAAGCAAAACTTTAGCCATAGATAAAAAGCATTTTATTCATAAAATACAACTAATAGTGAACTAAAGGCAAACACTTTCATAGACTACACGTTCGATGAGATCTACAGTATATTATAATTTATAAATGAACTAAATGTTAGGTTTATTGATAAGAATTCGTTCAACGGAACAGATTTTGTAACTACAAGAATATAATTTCTAAATAATACAAATTTACAAAATGAGAATTACAAACACTGTTTGATGTTTTGAATCAATTTCCCAATCTAAAATCTATTACTTTAAACAATAATATGACTGAAATTTTATCAAATGCTTTAAAACCATTCAACAAATACGAGAATAATATATCGGATTTGTATATAAAAGATAAAAATATTAAAACAATTGGAGAAAAGGTATTCAAATATTTGAAAAGTGTATTTTATCTATTGACTGTTATCTATTATCTCTTTACCAGTCATATACCGGAATTGTCTTTAATTTTAATAAGATATCAGGAACATTTTTGTATGTTGAATTTTGTGACAACTCATTCATAAACAGTTCGAGTTTTGCAAACAACTCATTGACTAAATTTGAGCGAAGAGTAGATTTGACTTTAATCTTGAATTCTAGAATAACTTATCTTGATCAAAGTACCATTTCTTCAGTCTATCATTCCTCTAATAAACTCTATTTTGGGCAAACATTAGACTGCAATGACTGTTGTTTTTATTGGGCCTGAAATAAATGGAAAGTATCTTGGCAAGTTAGTGTTGATGTCGGCAATGACTAGACTGATGATAGAAATTTTTATAATTGTCACTGACAACTTTTTATTTAATACACATAACAACTGTCACATGTCACTGAATTAAATGTTAAACATGTTTACAATGTATTTGCTTGTATAAATTATATTAGCAGAGTCGATTTTAAAATAAATTTATGTTAAAAAAATAGAATCGTTGTTTTTGTCTTGGTTATTTGATTAACTAATTTTTATTCGCATATATTGTGTGTTTAGCAAAATTTGTATGAGTCCCCCAAAAGCTAATTACTAATTAGAAGTTAATTTAATCTTGAATAAAATAAAGATTTTTATTGTATATTTATATTAACATTTTGATTAATGATTAAAGTTATTATTAATATTTGTAATCTCTAAACACATTAAACTTTGATAATAATAAGATGATATTTTAAATTATTTGACTTAAGTTTCAATATAATTAATTTTAATATAAAAACAATAAAAACCATTTTGCAAATACAAAAGTTCAAAAAGTAATTAAAGTAAAGTAAATTGAAACTAAGTTTAATTTTATTTTAATAACATTCTATAACACATCTAAAAATGTAACAAATTGTTTGAATAAATATTATTTGGCTTAAAAATAGCAAAATAGACCTCCAAAGCGTCTTAATATATTAGTAAAATGGTTAATTCATTAATTTATATTGTATCAAGAGTTTGCATGGTAACTTGAGGTATTGTAAATAATTAATAATTTTGAGTTATTACTAATTGATTGTATTAGCATTAAATTATTTGCAAACGTTTTGGTCAAAACATTAAATTTTATTCTTTTTTGTCTAATAAATCTCGTAATTAAAATAATGTTTATGTAATTTGTCGTAAATATAGAGCTGTAGTGAAAGACATAAACTCAAATCACCTCATCTTAAGTATTTAAATCTGAAGTGAATTTGTCGTAAATAAGAGAACAATTAAGTAATTCAGCTAAAGACGACATCATTCAAAAAGTAACAATAATTAAACACTTTATTCGCACTTTTATTGTGTTTTTCGGTACAATTCTTTATATTTAATCTAATAAAAAGTAATCTATATTTACTATTAATATTTTTGGCTAATTGATCGACATTTTTCCTAATTGTCGAACTGATGTCACTTTATCTAACGGCAAAGCAATTTATAAACTGAGACTAATATCTCTTATTTATCAAAAATATATTGACCACTGATTTGATGACTGGTTTATAATTAAAGATGAAAACGAAATATAAGAAAATAAATTTTGATTTAAAAAAAATAATAATAGTTCTTTTTCTAAACTAGAATACATTTTTATTTCTTATTAATATATGTTAAAAATTGATCTGATAAAAATAGATGTATGACTTTTTTGTTTTACTTAGAAAAAGTGACATTGCTAACTTTTTTAACATTAGCATTTTTGATATTACTATTTTTGACATTATTTTTGGACATTATATCGGTATTTTTACTAAGAACTAAAAAATATTTATATATAATAGCTGCAACTTATTGCTAACTGATAAACTGATACAAATAATTTATATTTTCTAAAAACAACCTATCTGCAATGTTATAATATTTGCAGATAAATTGGTTTAAAAAATAGAAATCTTTTGTACTAGCTTAAAAATCTCACTGTATTACTATATGTAAAATTACACAAAAAACTATATTGAACCAGTTTTAGACATTAGTTTAAAATTAGCAAAAATGCCAATTTAACTCGCCAAGATATAAATTAGGTTGAAGGATACTTTTGTCTTACAAGAACTGTACAGAAAATCGTTGTATTCAAACACTATAGCCGTCACAGCCTTTCATTAATCAAATGATTGTTTGATTTGTTTAAACAAACTTTAAGAACGAGAAAACAGAATATAATTTATATGCAATTTAACAAATGTTTTAAATCACTTTTGTTTGCCTTTATATTCAAATTTGTTAAAATTTTAGCTAATTATTCAGTGAAAAGTAAAGATAAATTTGTTTTTTATTTATAAATAAATTTCAGTTTTTCATTAAAAATTTCTTTTGTGTTAATAATTTTATTCTTTAAATACAATTTAGATAAAAATGACATTTTTATTAACTTTTCTATTCTTACGGCTATAGAAGAGTATATTTGTTGAAATAATTTAGTTTTTTTCTGCACTTATCTCTAGTTTCGTATTATTTGTATTGCGAACACAAGTGTAGTCTTCGTTTAAAATTATTCGTCAAATAAAGTTTCAAATAATTTCTTTCGATTTATTTCACTTTTTCTTCCTTTTATGGAATCCTTTCCTTTCTTTTTCGTACTTTTAAAGTATAAACAAATCTTATTTGAAAACTGAATAAATGTTTGAGCATTACGTGAATAGCATTTCTGATTGAAATTCGCCTTTCATTGGATTTTTGTTTGAAGCGATCACTTGAGATATAAAATCAAAATCACATTTTTTTTCCTTTTATGACCCGATGTTCAGGAATTCAGTTTTAAAACATTTGCACAATTCTTAACAAGTTTCGATTCGAATTCATTTCTAAATTAAATTATTATTATTTTCTTTTTTAAAACGAGTTTATTGAACTAAAAGAGATTTTTTTTCTCTATTTGTTATTCTTTTGGTTATTTAATAATTTTCTAAAATTTTATTTATTTATTTTGTTAAGTAATAAAATTTTAAGTCTTTTATTTTATTAGATTTAAAACTTATAAATTATTTGTAGCCATAAGTAAATATCTAAAAAACTGACCTATACTCACAATTCAGATAACAATTAAAGCATTGCTTTTAAGTTAAGTTTATTTACAGCAGAGATTGAGAAGGGGAGGCATCAGCCAAAAATGTCCCTGATTTTGAAAATTGGCATTTATCCTTCCTAGCAGTTGGTGTCATCGACAAAGCATGTATTTTTCTACTTGTGTTTTTGGGATAAAATTAGAAAATTTTGTCTAATATAGTGCTAAATTTAATTTAAATCCAGTTAAATTAGATTAAATTACTTTTAAAATTAAGTGTTTTTGTGGTATTTAAAGCATTTTTGGAAAAATGTCTTTCCTGTTCCCCTTCCCCTGGATCTTCCGATCTTTTTTCAATTTCTGATTTACAGTAAAATTGTGATAATTAAAAATTTAATGAAATATAGATAAATTTGAATGTTACATGTTTGTGTTATAGTTGAATGTTTGTGTTTTAAATATTTTGTGTGTATTTGAATCATAGAGTTCCAAAATTGAGCAAAACTAAAAAGCAACCCGGCACATATCTTAACTCAAATTAATTCATAGAGTATCATAGAGTAGAGTAATTACTTTAAATTTCAAATAATCTATTAATTTGTAAATCCATTAAATACATTAGATTAAATTAATTAATTCATAGATCCAGATAACAAATAGCATGTGGATAAATAACATATTTAATAATTTTATTTATTATTTATGAACAGCCAGTAAATACATTTATGCAAATTAATCTAAGCATTCAAAAAATTTAATTTAAAAATGAAAAATTTAACTGTCATTCGATTTTGATTTAGATTATAAAAAATCATTCGAAGCAAACAGTAATAAAACGATGTCTTAATAATTGCATTAATTTATCATAATTTCAAACATTATTAAACGCATTCTTTATTTGATTTGTGCAAAAAACTAGAGATGAAAAACAGAGAGAATATAAAAAACAAGAATTTTCTCTTTTATCTGACAAAAGATGAATTATTAGAGCAATGAATAAGTTTTGTCGAAATCATAATTGACGTAAAGTATGTCCGAAAAAAGATTGAATAAATTTAGAGGTTTAGAGGTTTATATGCATTTAGTATAAAAATTATTATAATTTAAACATTTCCTACTTTTAATTCAATTAATTTTTAATTATAAAATATTTAATTTTATTTTAATTATTTTTTAAAATTTTGTTGAAACTAATAATTTAATCAAATTTTGTTTAAAAATTAACAAATTAAACATATTACAATCAACTATGGGTTTTAGACTGTCATCAGTTCTGTCCTTCTCTGCAAATTATGACTTAATTTTTAGACCAACTCTAATAGAAGTCAATACAAATTATATCTTAATTCTCTCTCTCCTGCTCTCTCTCTCTCTCTCTCTCTCTCTCTCTCTCCTGCTCTCTCTCTCTCTTCTGCTCTCTTTCTCCTGCTCTCTCTCTCTCTCTCCCCAACCCCAGGTCTGAAAGCCATAGTTGATTTGACAACAAATTTGTTTTATTTAATGTCAAAATATTTAATCAATTCGTAGCCTTTGAGAACTTTTTAGTCTTCGATTACTTTTGCAATTCTCTTCTTTTGAACAAAATTCTATGAAATCAGTAGTTATTGATTCAATAGAAAGAATAGACAATAAATGTCTGGTTCTTGGGTTTCAATATATGATATATTTTATCTGAAATGCAATTCCTTTACACGTTTTGAATCAATTGGTTTCTGTCGCTACAAAACATTGTCTCAAAGTCAGTATCACTTATGTCTGTTCCCATTGTCCGGCCGTTTCAAACAGACTGTTCAGCCAATGGTTACCAATGGCCAGGATGTGCACTAGTGTGCAGCCAGGCGCTTTTTCAATTAATATTGACTTTCAAAAGTCTTTTGTTAAAAATGATTTGCTTTTATGACACGAATTTGGTTTGATTGTTGATGGTCTAATCTTAACTTTAAAATCACTATTTTTTAATCTAGTTTATTTTTCAATTTTAATGCACGTATGGGTTTTCAAACTAAAATTTAAAAAATTCTCCTCTGTAATATTAGTATTATTAATAAAGTTTTACAAAAAGGAAAGTTTTAAATTCTTTTTTAAAATTACACTGTATATTAAATTAATTGCCAAATAAACATGATTACTTAATTTGTTTTAGAAATAAATTAAAATTAAGAAAAATAGGTTAACAAAGTTAGCCAAAGTTAGCCAAAGCCACAGTATAGTTACGGGTAACATGTTAAATTTTTCTTAAAATCTTAAAATAATCTTATAAAATAGAGGATATCTTTGCAATTCAATCTGGATTAAATAAATTTAAACCAATTTTAAACTAAACTTGGTTAATTTGATTAAATTTATTATTAATTTTGATCTAAAGAATTTTGTTTAAAACTGCATTTGTTAAATTTTTACTGACAGGTTTTTGGCTATACTACCTGGCTAACTCTGTACAACAAATACAATTGCATTTATTAGCATTTACTCTATTCTGACCTTTAATTTACTTTGTGTTTAACTATTAAATAAAGGGAAAGTCGTTTAACAAATTGTAATTTTGTTAACATTTTGAACGATTTGTCAGTTTTTTGTTATTTGCATTCAATTCATTAGTTTTGAGTACTTTTGAGAAAGAAATTTGTTGTAAAAATAAGAAAATATATCTTACGATACAAAACTACAAATCAAATTATAAATAAATAAATAGTATATTAGAAGTTATATAACTTTTTTAACCAATAAAACTCAAAAATTTTAACTTTAATAAAATTTAATTAATACAACTGCTGTTAAACATTACTAAAAATATTAATATCATTAAAAAACTTAATTTATTTAGACATTAAATACATTTAAAATTTGACAAAGTATGTTTTTAAAGCATATTTTGTATTTTTTATAAAACTTGTCAAATAGTAACAAATTCACGAATCAATGCGTATCTGACATTCAATTGCCTCAGCATTTGATATGACATTCAGTCAATTGGTTTTGATTGACATAAGTTATGCTTCGATTGCATTGAAAGCAAAATGTTTGACACAATCTATGAATTGCTTCAGAAAATCACATTATATTTATAAGAAATAAAACCGAAATATTGTTAATATATTTGTGTTTTAAGTGAATACTCAAGGAAGAGGGGGTGGGGAAGCCAGGTAGGGTTAAGTTTTAAATATAAAAACACTTATTTTTTAATTAAATTTAAAATAATATAATTGAATCTAAAAAATAGATAAAATTGCTAATTTTTTGTGTATTTTTCGTTTAAAATTTTAACTTGTAAGAGAGGATAAACTTAGAAGAAAATTTGCCTTGATTAATTACAGTTTGAAAACTTTACGATTTATTGTACTAATGACACAGAATTAATGTGTATTTCATAACAGAAATATAGTATTAGTTTATATATTTATTAATTAAACCTGTTTGGAGCAAAATTTGAGCTAGCTACACCGAATATATTGATAGTTTATTCCAAATGCATAACTCAATGCAATCGAATAGCAAATTCATTTGTGCGACTAATCTGTTCTAATAAATCAGCGCCAGATCTCTGATCAGAACTGATTGCCATTTGTTAACACAATCTGTCAAATGGTTTGCAATTGTTTTTCTCTAATTATTCATTAAATGTACAAAAATATAGCTTTAATTTATCAAATAGGCGAACAAATTGTGCATGAAACATTCATTAATTTAATTCAAAACTAACACAAAAATTGTTTGCTTTTCGTGAATTAACTACTAATTGACTAAAACTTTTTTCATTTATAAATATATATACTTTTTGAACAAAACTAAGTCATTGGTAACCAATTGTTTACCACTTTATTCAATGACAAGTTTTTTAGCTAAAGATAATTTAATCGAAAGTTTAGTTCAATTTCTAAATGAATAAAATTATTTTTAAAATAAACTTTTACAAAAAAATTCGTTCACTAATAAATAAGTTAATAAAGAATGTGAATTGAATGTAATATAATAAAAGAATATTTTTTTCGGATTTGCTAATAGAATGCGAAATAATTTTTAACTCAACTAAGCCTTTGGATCAGTTGGAAAAGTAATTAATTTTAAAGATATATATTCTTTCATTTATTCAATACTCCAGAGATTTAGAATTGAATTAAAACCACAAAAATAATGCGAATAAAATTCCATACAAGTTTAATGTATCAAGTACAAATTTAATAATAACTCTTTTTTAACCCAAATACATTAAATTTAAACATTATTTATTATTTCTTGCATATTATTATTTAGTATATATTGCAGCAAGTAATAATAAATATTACTGCATTTGTATATTATTATATCAAATATATATATAATGCAAACATGTCAACAAGCTATGTCACGGTAAATCTTTGACTATAATTCATCCACATTTAAAAGGAAAAAAACATGCTTAAACTATATTAGGTGCATTTTGCAGATAAAAAATGTTGTCAAAGATTTTCTGATAGAATATTGTCAGACAATGTTAATGTGAATTTGCATTTGAGAGACAATGTTTTTAAATTACAATCACTAATTTGTCGGCAATATTCATTTTATTAAGTTTTTGCGGTTTAAGTGTGCATAAAAAAGAACAAGACCAAAAACATTTTATATTTCAGTTGAGTTTTGTTTTAATTTAATTAGTAATGTTTTGAATGTTTGCAACTTGTTATTATAATTTGTTTATGGTGTAAAACCCTAATTTGCTTTAATAGTTTTTTTTGTAAACAATAATAATTGCAATAATTATATTTAATAATTACAATGTATTATGTAAATTTTCAATAAAATTTTTGTCTATCACTTTTTGGAAATATTTTTTACAAGTTTTATTTATATGTTAATACGTAGGAAAGGTTATAACAAATCCAGGGTTGGTGGTGGTGGCGGGGGTGTGGGTTTATCGTGACACAGCTTATCAGGTTTAGAGTAGTTTTAGTCTATTTTTCTTACTGCGACGTGATTGTCACTTATGGTTTTTACATGTTGGAGTTATAAATTTCTTAAATTTAATTGGAAATTTTAAAAAAGTAAATTGTAGAAAACTTATTTACTTGCTATATTTATTGTTTACAAAATTTGAAAAAACGTTATTATTCCTTTGAAGCAACAGTATAACATTTGAAGCAATTGTTGTTACGCCTACATTGATTTTATCCGCAAATGGGGGCGTTATAGGGCTTATCATTTTTAATACAATAAACATACATACATAGTAATACATGGTTTCTTTATAAATGTACAGTACAGTACTTGCAATGTGATATAAAAATTACTACCGTAATACCGCACATATAGCAGCATGCCGGTATAAAGTGAGGTGTTGACTTCATGCCGGTATACCTATGAAAAGCAAATTATCTAAACTGTTAATAATTTTACTCTATAAGTTAAATTACATGTTAAAATAATTGTCTACATTTTTTATTTTGGTAATTCTTTTCAATTGACAAATCAAAAAATTTTACTTTTGACCTATCAATACAAATTGCATCAGTGACAGTGTTAATCATGTTTGCAATAAGAGAAATAAACTAGATTAAACCTATTCTG
>JAQFXP010004115.1:0-11234 GCA_034693685.1 Belba bartosi
GTTCGCAGATCTATACATACATACAGTCATACATACATACAAATAGTATTAATATTTTAACTCAATTATTATATATACAGTATATATAATAAAAATTATATAGAATTGATTGAATTTAATTATTTCAATTGATTTTAGACCTCATTGTGTTCGTAGTAAAGGGTCGAAAGAGCATTATTTTTGCTTCCGAGAGGCCCCGGATCCGAGTCCGCTAAGGCCTCAATGTCTTTGCAGACCTGTTTGAAGCGATTGCTTAGAATCAGACAAATCAAGTTGAAGTAAGTCATTGTAAACATATTGATTCCGGACATATAGAACACCCATAACGTCTGAATGCCGATCCATGGCAGAAAAAGTCGAAAAGAGGAAAGATCCATGTTCTCCCAGGCCGTCATCACGTAGAGAGCGCCGACTAATCCGGTTGAGGCCAATACGATCATATTGTTGATAAATATCGTAATTTTAGTTCGTTTTTCATGACTATTAGTGTCATATTTGGCAGTTCGGGCGCTATTGCTCTGCAGTTGTTTGACAGAGACAAAGGGCACGAGCCATGCCAGCTGTGCACAGGAGGGGAGGGAAAGGCAGGATTGGTAAAGAACGAGATGTCAGGGTTAGAAGTTACGGTAATTATTGTTATTGTTTAGCAAAAACATACTTCCTGTTCATTGCGCACAAATATGGTGGCAGCGATGGCGCTCTGGAGGGCGTAGTAGAAGGTGGGCATCAAGTAATACATCCGATAATCGTTCCAAAAGCCAGAGATGTCGCCCATCATTAGCTGAATCTCACGATCGCCGATAAACATCAAAACAAATGATCTGATTGCGAAAAACCATAAAATAGCGCAAATCAGTTGGCAATAGAGTCTCTTTAGGTTCGCTGATGTCCTGTCCTGTTTTATAGGGCCATATCTCTGTCCAAAGTCCAGGCCCGTCGAGATGAGACTGGAATGTAAGCAACACTTTATTACGACATTTGCATAATTGAAATTTTGGTTATCTTATTCTGGGGACTAATAGAATACCCGAATATCTTGAAATAGAAGTCATAGGAAACTTTAGGTCCATTCTCATAGCTAACAGTGTTGGCCGCCGGGGGGTTAAAGTTTTTACGGCTTTCCATTTGATGTTGCATTGCTTGGGTTAGATCGCTTTCTGACTTAAGACGTAGATTCAAATTCGATTGCTTTACCAAAACTAGACAATAATCGTTAGCATAAAGTCGTCGAATGAAAAATTAAAATAATATTGGATTTCGTGTCAAAACTAATAATAAATTTTAAGAAATAATAGTTTAATTTGCGTGATATGCGCATTATTTGCTTAATGATATAACTATTTTTTCTATAAACTTATTGTCAAATATAAACTTATCGATTATTTTAAATATTTTTTCAAAAATTAAAATAAAACTTATTTCTTCCAATGGTTTCGTCCAACAGGAGGGTTTATAATAATTTTTATAATTTAGTTATTTGTAATTTTATGGCTCAAAATAAATTTAGAGATCAATTAAATAGTTTCGCTTTGTTTATGAAAATCGATTTAATTAATTAATTTAATGATAAAATAGTTGTACAATTCTAAAAACAATAAAGAATAGCTGCAAGTTTAAAAATTGCAAAGTTTGAATTTTTGTTTATCAAACATTAGAACAATTACGCAATTTTTACTTGAGCTTAATTTTGTGTCCTGTTAAAAATAATTAACAATTTTAATTAACTTTGTTAATTTATTTTGAAGCAATCCTAAATATTTAACAATTAACTTGGTAAATATTACTGTGCTCTTTAATATAAGTTTATTAAATATTAAGCTAAGAAATCCTAGATTAGTGTCTGGATTTAGCTAAGCTTTATAAATAAAAAGCATAAAACTTGTAAAAGAATAAGTAGAATAAAACTTATCTTTTAAGATTGACCTAGAATCCTTATGCTTAAACGGATTTATGTATAACACTTATAATAAATTTTTTTGAAAATAAAATTCTACTCAAAGTGTCTTTTTTGAGTTAATAGAATTGGAGAAAACTTATATAAATGCAATTTAAACATTATTTCTTAGACTTCTATCATAAACATAATCTAAAACTGCTTCGAAAGCCAATTTACATCTTTGCAAAAAACAAATTAAAGTATGAAAATCACAAAATTCAAAGCATGTTTCATTCATTTTCCATTAAATTTTAGTTTTGGTTTTATTTTTATTTTCAATTTCTTCGCATTTGATTGAATTTTGCATAAAATAAAATTAAAGTTTAAATTAAAAATTTCTTTTATTGATATATAATTTTTTACGAATATATTACTTTTAAAAAATGAAAAAGATTTATCATTTCTTAACTTTTGGATATTTATATTATTGATTCTATTTTATACTATACTATACTATAACTTGTTTTAAGTAAATTCTAAACTTAAATTATAATAATATCTTAAATGTATATAAAGTTTACATTTAATTATCAATATTTAGTTTCAGTGCATAAATATGTTTTGCATCAAAAGAAATGACAAAATATATAATAAAGAATATTAAGTATATTATTAATACAATTATAATAACTTTAATAAAAATAATATTGAAATTAATAAACGGTTGACGAAAGTAAGTTTTATCTCCTATAGAGTCGTTAATTAACAATTTGAGTCAAATCTTGTGAATAATTCTTTAATGTTTTTCCACATAAATGTTAGAAAACAATATCTTTATATCAAATTTGAACACAAAAGCTATTTTCTAAAACTATTTTACATTTCATTTGCATCAAATTTGGTTTATTATTAATTTTGTTAATAATATTTTGACAAATTATGCTTTTCTGTTGACTTTATGTGAAAATACAATAAATAAAATATAAATTATTATATTCTGTATATTATGTCAACTTTTGTTCTTAAATCTGTTCTTTCATTTAGACATTTATCGCAGAAATTGTATTCTTTTGGTCGAACTTTGTTTTGAAAATTACTTATTTTTTAGTTTTTTTTCAAACAAAACAAAATCAGAAAGACTTTGAAATATCTATATTTCAAAGCCTGACTCGAAAAGGCATTTATGGTTTGCTCTTAGTTTTGATCTCTAAAGAAAACAAATGGAAGGAAAGGCACGAATTTATATCTGATCTCTACTCACAATCAGTTAAATTACTGAAAGCTTTCTCTCAAACGAATAGACTTTTGCAAAAAGGCTTTAATAAAGTGTAGATTTGGCACAAATTTGAATAGAGAATAGATGAGAGATACGATCGAATCGATTAATAAGATAGCTATCAATCAATATTACTGTTCAGAGACCAGGTTTGCAATACTTGGCCTTTAATTCGAGAGACGAGTGAATGGAAAGAGATTTTTAAAATTATTATTTTTGGGAAAAAAGGAAGAGTTTATGTGCACTAGAGTTGAGATGAGAAGCAATTTATTTGAACGGATTCGGTGGCCCATAAAAACAGTGACAGCACTGGCATAGAGAACAGACAATACAGAATATTAGACATTAATTATATACTGGATATCAAACTAATCAACGCTTAAAATCACAAATTTGTGGCTTTGAGTTGTTATTAAATTTTATTTTTATTTTACGGACAGATTGTTGTTTACAATAGAAACTTAAATTGATATTTAATAAAAAATAATGTAAAATAAATTTTTTTATTTTAATAGATTTTTAAACTAATTAAAAATTAATTTAGAAAATTGTTCATTTGTGAGGTTTTTGTTTTAATTAATTTAAAAATTAAAAACTTTTAGAGTCTTGTGTTAAGTGATCCTAAGAATCATAATATAAATTAAATTAATATTATTTTCAGTCATTTTTGTTTAAATAAAATGGTTTTAAATTATATAATAATTATTTCTCTTTATTTGTTATGTAATTAAAAAAATAAATGCAAATCAAGCTTAAAATTATTGGAAAAAATTATAAATAAAATGAATAAAACAAAAAGAAATATATTTTATTCATTATTAGAGAATAATCGATAAATTTTTGCCGAGAATTAGATTCTGGAAATAATTTTCATTACATTTTGTTTGACTATTAGTGACATCTATTGATTGTAATAATTATATATCAAATAGAGTTTGACGTAAATTATGAACTAAAACATTGTAAACATTTTTGTCTGAATTTCAAAAAACAATTTAAAATTAATCTCAAATATAATTTCAATTGTGATGTCATTTCCAATAAGTCATAAATCAGTTATCATTTTGGATGAAAGCAATTACTTCTTAGAGACCAGTTGTGACCAAACCTTTGAGTTCGATGTAATCAACAAATCCCGTCAACCGTCGGGTAAGTCATGACTCATCCGATCCGTCAGACTCTGACAGTCAGAGTCTGATCTGAGTTTAAGTCTGAGTTATGATAGAAATGTATTAATTATGAGTTAATTGGTATTTAAGGGATAATTCCATTGAATCCGATCAGTAAGTCTTTGTGGACCTGTTCTGTGGAAGCGATAGCAGAGTATTGTCGCATAATTTGGGACATCTTTCCGAACGGCGAACGACTGATCCGTTTTGTCGTTTGCGGAACAGAATCGGCGACTGATGTGAATGACTGGAACAGTGAAGATCAGTCACTCCAGAACTGCATGGAATGGTTGGCCAAATGCAGTGCAATCGCTCACATGAATACAAAACAGTATAAACCGTCGGAAAAATGTCAGATAATTAATGGCTTCCATAAGGCTATTGAAGCGCTTTCAGTGCCGACACAACTCCAGACGAGTCATCAAAACGAACGCTCGAACGGGTCGTCGAACGGGTTGTCGACCGGAGTCTCAAATCGGGGCCGAATTGTATGCATTTCTTCGTTTCGAAACGACTCTCACATCAAATCAATCGAAGAATCAGTAAATCAATCGATTGTCGAAAGAAACGAATTAATCGCAAAACGCAAACAAAATGACATAAATTGTGGTTTAATTCCAATTAGTTTTTGTGAATTAGTTTTCATTAATACGTTTCCGACTGAAGACCAGTCGATGAGCGCAAAGATCGTCGAAATACCGAAACACCGATTGAGTGCTTTAGTGTCGACTGAAGTCCATTCCGTAAAATCCGGCCGTTTTTTAGCGGCAAAGCTCTCATATCTAGTGCTCTCTCATTACGATTTGGCCTCGACTACAGTCACCGGTATTCCTATGAAAGAGGAACAAAACGCGAGCTCTTCGGCCAACTATGACGTGGAAATAGTGCACTCCTCGGCCGCGCACACAGAGTCGTTCAAAACTGGATCAATGGCTGCGGAAGGCGTTTGTGTGAAAGCACTTCGGGAGGGCTTCTCATACGACACAATCACTCTTAAGTGGTGTACCCCTCGAACCAATGCCGTCGAACTCCACTACTGCACGACTGCCCACCGAATCACTTCCGTCGACGTTAACAGCCGACCGGCCAGTTGTTTGACTAACTTTCTATTGAGTGGAAGGACTGTTATGTTGGAAATGCCGCGTTTGAAGGGTTCGAAAGTTATGTCTCATATGCTGTCCAGTCATTGCGGGGAACTATATATTCACACACTCGGCACCGGCAGATCTACTCTAGAAGACCCGCCCTCTATAAGTGAGGGAAGCGGTGGTCGGGTCACAGACTATCGGATCAATGATTTTGGGGAAATGATGAAAAAGAACCGATTGGTGGCCTGTCGTGTGATCCCAACCGCCAATAAAGAAGTTTTAGTTTCGATCGAAAAGGCAAAGCAATCGCTGACTAAACAAACAATTTATTGGCCGTTAGTTATCGGACACACAATCCTTTACAACATTCAGATACAAATCCAACACTTTTTGAGTTTAGTTCCAAAAGAGTACTTAACTGAAGAGGAAGTGCTTGAATGCAAAAAAGTTATCTATCATTTGGTTGGAATGGAGAGCAAAGGCACGAATCTGCCGGTGCCTACAATTGGCATTAAAGGCAAAGGACCCAAACGGGAGGAGTTGTACCGAATGTTATGGAATGAAATGGAATTCCTTCTGCGCTCTTATAACGTAACTCCGGAACACAATTCGATTTTGAATTGTCTTTTGGAATGCCGTTCCAAACCAGACCAACACTCGACTACTAGTGCTGTTCGGACGCCAAACAATGACGCGATGGAAGAGTCGGTCAACAAAAAGCAAACAAATGGCTCAAAATCAGCTGAGAGTGAGTGGGCCTGGAAGGAACTGAATGACTGGGCCCGGCATGAGCTCAACCACATGAGCGACAGTCCTACTAAAACACCGGAACCTTTGCTCAAAAAGTTTAAGTCGAATCCAATAGAATTGTCGAATAAGAGCCCGTCTTCTGGTTCGCAGTCTTTGCTCAACATTTGGACGAATAGATTGAATGAAGAAAATGCGAAAAAACGGTTAGAATTCGTCGGTCGGACTACTGGTGACAATAATATCGCTAAACTTTATCTCAATTTAAACGATAAAAACGAAAGTCAATAAAATTCGAGATTTGAACTCAAAATCAATAAAATATAAATTGAATTATTTACTCTATAATTGAATAAATTCTAAAAAAATATTTTTTAAATTCTTATTTAATTTCATTTTATAACTAAAATCTATTTATTTCATTAAATAATTTGTTATTGAAATTCATTTTATGCATAATTTTCTGGTTTTAAACCAAATGTTTTATTTTTATTCTATAACTACCAGTAATTCAAAAATAATTTTGATTTTATTTAAATGTTTATAATTTGTACAAAATTTTTGAAACATTCGATTAATATTAATAAATTCTTTTTAAATATTTTATTTGTTTTAAATTCAATCTTTTATTAATTGTTATTCAAATCATTTTAATTTCGAGCGATTTTGATGAAAAATAATTCAAATTTTTTACATTTTATGTAAAACTAAAATATTTGAGTAAATTATTTATAGTGGGATTCGAATGGAGATAAGAGTTGCGTCGAATTGGTTCATCAAATCCGGGATCGACTAAAACCCTACCATTTATTCGCTGAATATTTAAGTTGAAATCAACATATCTTTTGCTCACAAATTAAGACCTTAGCCATAGTCTTAGGGGTGGACTCGATAACGATATAAGGCTTATAATTATTCTTTGATTTATTAGCTCATGAATAGAGTTCAAGTGTTTCATCAAAACGGCAGACAATTTAAGAACGAATTGTTGAATAAATCATTAAAACATTAAGTAATTCAATATATAATATCATAATTTAATTTATTTCTTTATTTTTTACATAAAACACAATATATTTAGTGATTGTAAGAAAAATCTGTACACTATTTGGCAGGAAATCAATATTTGTTTGGAAACTGTTTTGTATTTAATTTGTTAATTATATCAATAAATAAACAATTTATTAATTCTTTGTTTTGTGATCTAAAACATGCATCGATTGATGAAAACTAGATTCGGAAATAAAAAGATATTTATGTAAATCACAGTTAAGGAGATAATAGATATTCTCGTTTCCACTTCTGGTGATTGTTTGGCATCTCTTTTGCTTCAATTGAAGATCGATTGCATATCAAACACATTCCGTTCGGTCGGTTCGGTTCAGTTCGGTTCCGTTGCACCGAATTAGCGGTTAATCATTGATTACATTATTATTATTATTATTATTATGAATATTATTATTACTTTTAATGATATTAATATTGATTCGAATTAGTGGTGAAGTGATGGCAATTCGTAATCATTTTGTATGAATTGTTGAAAACTTTATTCTCGATTGCAATTCGAGTCGATTTGCAAACCATCCAAACATTGGATTTTCACAATAATTGTTGAATTGTTAGAAAAAGTATTGATATAATGGGGAAAACATTCGCTGAGGAATTCATATTTTACACAATATTCACAATTCAATAACACATTTCTATAATTATTATTGATTTCGGTTTGTCGTCAAAAATTGGATTCACATAAAATGAATACAAGTATTGCTTTTGGCTAAAAGAGTCAATTATTTAGTTATTCTTTGGTTTGTATTATACAAAAAGCACAGTTTGTTTGAGTCGAGTCAGTCTATGAGGGATTCGAGTCCTAAAGTACAACATTTCAATATCACAGCAAATATTTAATTGAATTAATTTTCATTCGAAAAACGAGTGAAAACATCCAGAAGTGATGTCTTAGTAATGACCAGATTTGAGCACAAATTCAGGATAAATAGACTGCCATTCAGTTAATCGTTGAATAACTGCACAGTTTTGCGAGTATTGGTCAGCAGTGGTCCTCAAACAGGGCTTCCGTTCGACACTTCGTTTGGATGACCAGTTGTTTGGCATTTCTTTAATACAAATAAATGCAATAATTAGTAAAAATTTATTTTTAAAAATAAATTATATATTTATTAAGCAAAAGATGTCTCACAGTTTGCTTGACCTGCCAGGCCTTCATCGCTTGTTTGTATTTTTCGAATTCATGGCACCAGTCGGAGTAAACCTTCCTGTACTCGGTCTCTGTCGGGGCGTTACATGTTTCTGATTCAATAGAATGTTTCAATTTAATGAGTCAATTGACAATTGGTTTAAACTTTAAAGGAGTAAACAATTAAGAAGTCATCGCTTACTGGCGTCGACAGTGATTGTGAAACTCGAGAGAGTGTTTGGGCCCAACTTGCAGTCGTAGCGACCGTTTTCTCGATCACTAATCCCCAGAATGACGAGTCCGTGATCTGAAGTCCGCACAAACTTATCCCTTCGCGCAAACACTTCATAACCACTCGATCTCTCACTTCTATAATAGAACCATTTGATGGGTCCCAGAGTTGTGATTATACTTTCAATATCTGGTATATGAATAGGACACGAAAGATGGATACTTTGCCCCCAATTCGCTTTCATTTGCTTCACTTTAATACTGTTGTCACATATGCCCGAAGAGTGCGTCGCGTTTGTGATGTCTTGCATCAGACTATTGCACAGTTAGACAATCAGACAATCAGACAATCAGACAATCATTTGTTTAATATTGAATAATAAGTACGAATAAAGGCATACCCGATAACATAGGGCTTGCACTCGGAGTGGTCTCTGTCCCAACCGCAATACGGGTCTTGTATACAACGAACACAGTTCTCATACCTCCCTTTGCACATAAGGAGATCGAACTGTCGAACCACTGAATCTGACGCTACATAAAGTGATTTGTGTTTTCCTGATATTTCCATAGCTCTGACCGGTTCGGGAACAGTAGCTTCAAATACGTCAACCAGATTGGAGTGGACTTCACCTGACCTGTCGTACCACTCGACCACTTTGTAGACCATTCCTGTGTTAGTACCGGCGAAATAGACCACATATTCAATGCCATCGACTTCTAGTCTGTCGATCACTATTCGGGTAAATATAACGTCTCGTCTATAGAAGACCGGCTTCTGATTTTCGTGAGAGACGGCTGAGTCCATGAGTGGATGGCCTCGGATAAAGTTGAGCACTGAGTCGGGCAGCACCTGTGTGTCGTTGACACACGTGCCCGGGCGCGGGTCGGGAACTTTGCTGGTGAGCACTGGAAGCCAAGCGGACGAGGAAGTGGCCTGTTCTTTAAATTTGCCCAAAAAGACTTCTTCTATTTTGTTGAGATTGAACGTACAAATGGCTGACCCTATCAGGCCATTCATCGACGTTGAGAAGACTGCATAGAATTTCTTGTTGTCGTTCGGATGTTTGTAAATGCTTTCTGTTTTGCCATTCGTTTTAGATTTAGATTTAGATTTAAACGTAAATTAATTATTCGATTATTCAATTTAAAAAACCAAAATATATTATATATTATATATATTTTAGTAAAATTCTTACGGATTTCGTTGAAATAGAAAGGAAACTCTCCCGGAATCGAACAGTTGAGTCGGGCCTTTAGAAAAGAGGCCCAATTTTTATTCAAAATATTTTTCCCGCCGGTGTCGCGCTATTCATCAAATTAAACAATTGTTGTGTTATTTATATAATTAAAATAAATTAAAATTAAAAACTGAGTGAATGCCTACTTTGCAAACCCGAGCGACTCTGGAATAGATATTTTTGCCACAATTTATATACTCGACAGCGCTTTCCCGAAAAAAGAAGTAGACATAGTCTCCAATATCGAATGAACCGACAAAGTTGGGCTCTTTTGTAAAAAACGTATTAATATTAATCGGATAAAAGAATTTTTTTATTTCTTTTCAAAGACATACTGTCGAGCCATTTGGAGTCATATTTTATGGTGCGTTTGAATGGCTGTACTTTTTGACCTGTCGTCAAATTATATAAGTCTGTCCTAAAAATAACTGTGTCCGCTTTTGTAAACTCAGCTACTGATCCACTGTAGAGTCCGGGCAGTCCACCAGGATTTCCATGTTCTGTGCAATTGTCAAAACCAAATAACATAAATAAATAGAAGTTTTTGTCAAAAGAATAACATTTCGACAAAACTGAATGAACCCTCTTATTGAACGACAGATTACACATATACTCTATGTCTTTATTCAATGTATATTCTGTCTTGTTTGCACTAAAAAATTTATTTATTCGATAGAATGTGTTATTAGAAAAATGTTAACTCAATTTAAATTTATTGCATTTTTAATAAACATTATCTTATAATCTATTTATTCGAATAAAGACTTTTAAAAAATTATTTAATTGTGAATGCATTCCAAATCGAATTTCACGTATAAACTAATTTACTATAAATACATAAACGAAGAAATTGTTAGCAAAGTATTGCAAAGAAAATCCAGAAAAGAATAAGCTATGCATTAGTATTCGATGTGTTTCTGTTTTTTATCGATTCTCGTAATGATTGTGCGAATCAGTTGAGAAAACGAGTAAAAACTACAGATAGAGTCTATTGAATAATGACTTTTTATATATAAAGCTATAATATTCATAGAGAATATTCATCTTTAGCCTCGATTCTGGCGGTTAGATTCGAGAACAACTGAAGGGGGAGTTCAGTAAATATTAGATTAAAATTAAATTAAAACAGTTTTAAGTAAAATCACTATTGGATTTTCTAAAATAATAATAATTTTAAATTGTTTTAACAAAATTCTTTAAATTTTTAATCAAAACACTGATTAAACCAGAGATCGAGAGCTGTAAGACAGTACTAATTTAAATTCTGGTCATTATGTAAGTCATAACAAACCCAATTTTCATAAAAGGATATAATAGAGAATATTCTGATAAATTAGATTCTGCGGACCCATAGAATATTGATAAGCAAAGAGTTCGTTGAACTCGATTGCAAACCAATTCAAAATTTC
>JAQFXP010004116.1:0-11231 GCA_034693685.1 Belba bartosi
CTCGAAAATTGAATTGATATCAAAAAAGTTATACAACTTTGAAAATTATAGTTTGATTAGTTTTCAATCGTGCGAATGCTTTATGCAATTAGTGTAACTATTATTTAACTGCGGTTAATGAATTTATTTTAAATTCAACAATAAATTATCTTTAATATTAAATTATAAAGCTAATTTTTTAAAATGTTAAATTAATCATTAATATACTCTATTATTTAATGCATTATAGATTTTTTAAATTTTTGTTTTTAATTTTATAAATGTTTACTATTATTATAAGTAATGAAATATAATCAATATATTCAAAGTTATTTTTAAAAGTTAATTTTAAGAAATATCAGTTTAATTTTAATTGGTATTTATTCAAACATAAAAAAAACTAAATTGTTTTTTATTATTATATCAAATTTAAACTAAAATAATGAAAAGTTTAGTTGTATTTGAAGATTATTTGGTTAAAAATCATATAATTGTATCAGAGTCATTTGACGATTATCTTGATGTTAATTATAATGCAAAGAAGAAAAGACGCATTTTAAGCAACTGTGTGACATATAGTCAATGGATAATTACAATTCGGCAAACTATTTGTGCCATCATTAACAAGCCATGGATATGGGTAATGTTGGGAGATTCATTTCATATATTAGGAGTGACCAGGTTGTTCTCAATGTGCATATCAACTGCTGGATTAATGATGGCAGTAACAGGTAAACAATTTTAGTAAATAATTAAATGTCAGTATTATTTGTTTAATACGTAATATGAATTGAAATAAATATTTGTCTTAAATGAAAACAATAAATAACATAAGTTGTAATATGATAGTATTATTTATTATTTGAAAAATAGATTTAACAAGAATATTTGTTAAATATTAAATAATGTACCGGTAATTAAAATAAAATGTTTTTTTGGTAAACAGTTAAATTTAGTCAAGTTGCATTATAATTATCTAGATTTAAAAAGTTTTTTTAGTT
Source organism: Belba bartosi (assembly GCA_034693685.1). NCBI lineage: Eukaryota > Metazoa > Arthropoda > Arachnida > Sarcoptiformes > Damaeidae > Belba > Belba bartosi. The sequence continues at coordinate 981 of JAQFXP010004116.1, forward strand.
ATCTCTTTCCATTTAATAAAATTTATTTTTGAAATATAAACTTTATTTATCCATCTATCTTGGTTAAATTCACATTTTACTTGTGTATCACAGAAATGTAATTTTTGTTTTCTAACATTTTTTTAAATTATAAAAGTTAGAACAAGTGTTTAAAACAATTTTATAGCAAGAATAATTTTTTATTACTTTTATATTAAGCAATTTTTGCTAAACTAAATAGTTTTGTACTTATTAACAAAATAAAAAATTTAAATCTTTTTTTATATGCAATTTAAAAATTATAACAACAATTAAATTTTATAATGCACAATTAATTAAAAGCATTTTTAAAATATTTTTAATTTGGTTTTAATTAATTTTAATAACTTTTTAATAATTTTTGTTTATACTTATAATTAAAAAACTATTTAGTTTAGCAAAAATTAAATAATATATGAAAAATATGCTTGCTATAAAATTGTATTAAACACTTTTGTTGTAACTTTTATAGTTTAAAAAACTAAAATTACATTTCTGTAATACAAAAATCAAATGTGAATTTAACCACAATAGATGAAATGAATAAAGTTTATATTTTAAAAATAAATTTTATTAAAGTGATGTTATAAATTAGTTAACATTTTTTTTTAAAAGTAAAATAAAATTTAATTGAATTACATTTAAATTTAAATCGGATTTTTTTTTGGTTTGGTTTTTGTTTTTATATTATATCCGGAATAGACTGTATTTATTGTGATACATATTTTAGCTTCTGCTGGTAATTATATGGAAAACCATAAGCGCTGTTATTATATTGATTTGTTAAATAAAATCAAACGTAACCATAATCATGGACTCAGTATTAGAAATATGCACAAGTTTAAAATTAGAGCTAATATATTAATTTATTTATTGGTTAAAATAATGACACATATTACCATTGTGTTTTGGTTTGTGTTGTTTACAACATTAATGGTGCTTGCTTATTTGGAAAACCAAGTCGATGACTTATTAATAATTCTTATAATTGGAAATATAATCTTTTGCTATTATGGCTTTTATTGGTTCAGAATTGTTTTTGCAAATTTTACATTTTTTTATTTATCCAAGATATATTTGCGTTATAGATTTAATCAGATATTAAACATAATTAATCAAAATACAACTCATTGTAAATATAGTATTAATTTTTAAATTTTGTTTAATAAAAATAAATTAGCTATCACTTTTTTACAGATTTAATAAATAAAAGCAGTTTTAAGCAAATTATGAGTGAATACAATAAAATTTGTGTTTTAATGTCAAAACTTAACAAACACTTTAAATACCCTAATGGCATTATCTACTATACTGGACCCGTTGCCATCGAAACGGGAATACTGTGTGTAATTTCGCCGAAAGTGGTTTTATCATTCAAGTTATTTATTTCCGTATTCCTAACCGAAGGCTTTATTATGTTTTTCTGTTACAACATAACCAGTGTTTCGGTCTATAAGTGCGCGCATTCTATATACCCGACACTCAACTCCATTGTAGCCAAATATAAGATATCTATAAAACAAAAACTCAAAATCGTTTCACTAATCGAGAAGTTCTCCGGACCTGACATTTCGTTCACTTGTTTCGACTTTTTCCGATTAATAATTTTGAGTTTTATCTATTGATCGCAAATTGTTGCAAATTATTTGTACTTTTTCTTCAGAACTTTTATAACTAAAATTAAATATTATATAAAATGCTTTTTCTCATTCACAGTAGAATAGATTTGTTTTAATTAAAATATAAATTGTTTCTTGTTTGACTAATAGCAAGAATTTATTTACATATTTTTAGATAAGAGCAGAGATTGGAAAAAGTCTTCCGATTTAAGGGGGTTGGATCAGAAAAGGGATTTTTCCAAAAACGCTAAAAACCCATATATTTATGATAAAATTTTACCTAATTTAACTAAATTTAAACCGAATTTATCATTAATTTAGGGAAAATTTCCTAATTTTAAGAAAAAAATTTCCAGCTGTCTTTGGCAACTTTTTTGCCAACCAACTGCTAGGGAAATAGAGGATAAATTTATTCTAAATTCTATTATAAATTATTTTTAATATAAAAATAATAAATCTACATTTTAAATTGTCAAATAAAACTTTAATTATACTTTATTTAATGCATTATGGTCATTTTAAATTAATGGTTTTTATTTTTATAAATGTTTACCATTATTATAATTAATGAAATATAATAAATATATTTTTAGATATTTTAAAAATCTTATTTTAAAATATATTAGTTTAAATTAAATTGGCATTTATTTAAATTTAAAATAAAACTAACTTGCTCTTTCATTATTATATTAAAATTAAACTAAAATAATGAATAGTTTAATTGTATTTGAAGATTATTTAGTCAAAAATCATGTAATTGTATCAGAGTCATTTGACGAATATCTTGATATTAATTATAATGCAAAGAAGAAAAGACATGTTTTTACGTTAATTATAATAATTATTCAATGGATTACTACTTTAAGACAAACTATTTGTGCAGTCATTGACAAACCCTGGATATGGATAGCAATGGGCGATACGTTTTATATTGTTGGAGTGCCCAGGTTGTTTTCCATATGCATTACAAGCTCTGCAATTATGATGGCTGTAGCAGGTAACTAGATCAATTATAAATATGTAGTATTATATTGACCAGATTGCATAACATTTAAGGTTTATTATATTATATTTTAAACATAAATTATTTGTCAAGCATAATTTTATTTACATTTAAAAATATATTAGTACAAATGAAACATAATGTGTATACACAATAATATTAACAATAAAACATACTACTGTAATAAAAAAATTATTTATATTTAAAATATATAAGAAACTTATTCTTACTTGTCTTCTTATATATTTTAAATTATGTGTTCTCGCAACAATCAAACTTTAAATGCAAATTATTTATATTTATAATTTAATATGTTTATCAAACAAAAATTTTAATTGTTAATATCTGGGATTAGAAAAGGGGAAGCAGGCAATAATTCCTCCAATTTTGACAATTGGCATTTATCCCTTTTAGAATTTGGTTTGCAAAAAAATAATATCTTAATTTTTTTGCTAGTTGTTAAAGGCGCCCGGCAAATTTTTTAAATTAAATTTGAAATTTTTTTCCCTAAATTATTGCTAAATCTAATTTAAATCTAGTTAAATTAGGTAAAATTTTACCATAAATAGTTTTTTTTATCATTTTGAAAAAATATCTCTCCTGATGCTATTTCCAGGTTTTTTTTTCAAAATCTCATCTCTAATCCCGCCTCCTGAAACGGTCAACCTTTTCTGTGCTTGATTAACATTTTGAGTAAACACTAAAATAGTTTTCAGTTTATGCACAATTAAAACATTCAAAACATTTTAATGTTTACAATATTGTAAAATTTAAATTAATTTAATAAATATTTTTATTTATAATAAAGAAACTGCCACGTACTTTTGTGAAAAAAATGAACAATGTTATTGCATTAATTTATTAAACAATCTCAAACTTAACCAAGATCATCATCTTAATTATGTCAATTTTAAAAGACTCAAACGTAGAGCGAATATAATGATTAATTTATTGGTAAAAGTAATGACCTTAAACTCAACAATTTGCTGGTTTATATTGTGCACGTCATTGATGGTTGCAGCTTACCTTGAACAGGATGTCAAAGACTCTATTATTAATCTAATTTTGGGCAATGTACTTTTATGTTTTACTGGTTATTATTGGTTTAGGCTGGCATTTTTTAATTTCATTACAATTCATTTATCAACTATTTATTTAAAATATCGATTTACTCAAATTGCAAACATGTTGAAACTAATCCAAAATAAACGTTTGTTAAATTTTTAAACTTATTATTTAATAATTTACCTTGATTGTTTTATTTATACAGTAATCATAGTCAACATAAAACGATTTAAACAGATTTTGATTGAATACAACAATTGCTGCGTTTTGGTATCAAAACTAAATATATATTTTAAGAAGCACAATTTTATTTTCTATTATGGAGCGCCTACTGCACTAGAGGCCGGATTTTTGTCTATAATATCGCCTAAAAGTGTATTTTATTTAAAACTATTTTTTCCACTTATTCTAATCGAATGTTTTTTAATGACGTTTTCGCATAACATAACTAATTCATCGGTATATAAATCCGCGCACTCTATATACCCGACACTCAACTCCATAGTAGTCAAACGTAGAATGCTTTTACAACATAAGTTTAAAGTTGTTTTATTGATTGAAAAGTTATCAGAGTCAAAAATTGCGTTTACATGCTTGGATATTTTTCCGATTAATAATTATGAGTTTTATCTATTAATTGCAAATTCTGGTAAATTATTTGTACTATTTCTTCAACTTTATCTAATTTCACAGTAAAACTTAATTATATCGATCAGAGAAAGGCACATGATAAGAAATTAAAATATATAGTGATGGGAAATGTTTAAATTTTGCGCTCAAAATTTTAATTAAAAGTTGTACTTGGCATAAGAACTCTGCTATATAGTACAGTAGTTAAACTTGTTAATTCATAAAATTGATTACTATTTTTAAACTTTAACATTAAAAATCGGTATACGTTTTAAATTTCAAAATATTTGTTAATCACTTTTACTATTTAGTTAACATGCATAAAAAGGATATTCGCAATGTCCTATAAGTCTTAAAACAATGCAGATACACTGTTTTTGTTTGTTTAATAAACAGTTTTGTGTTAATAAACACTTTTAAACTCTAAAACATATCGCAACTAAACTTTACTAAATTAATAAATATGTAAACTTTTATTACTATTTATAAGACATAGATGTTTTGAATAAAATAATAGTTTTAAACACGTAGTCAAAAGCAACTTACAAGATTACAAAGAACGTCTGAATATACTGACTCGCGTGCCAAATTTTCCCATGTCTAAAAATATATATAATCAGAGTTGCTCTTTAAACAAAGTTTTGGTTTAAAAAAATAAAATTGTTGATTTTGTCTTGGTCATCTGCTTAACTAATGTATATATTCACATACATTGTGTGTTTAGTGATATTTGGAGGAGTGTCCAAAAAGCAAAAATTCAGGGGGGGAATATCAGGGAAGGATTTATTAAAATATTTTGACAAAAAACATAGGAAAGGTATCAGGAGAGGAATTTTTCTAAAAACGTTCACAAAACTTATATATTTATGATGATATGTTTTACAATTTAACTGGATTTAAAACGGATTTAGCCCCAATTTAAGGAAAATTTTCTAATTTTGGTTAAATAACTCAAAACGAAGGCGGTCGACAAAAAATAGGTAGGGCACCTTTCCTCAAACCAAATGCCAGGGGAAATAAATCCAAATTTTTAAAATTAGGGGAAATTTTTGGCCATTGATTATTTGTTTTTATCAAGATAATCAAATTTCTTATTTGAATTTTAGTTTTACTCAAAAGCAGTTGAAATATTGTTAATTATTTTGTGATTGATATTAATATTAATAATAGAAATTTTAATTGTATTAGTGGTAGGATGTTTTTAAGTAATAAGAAAAAATCTTATTTTATAGCTGAAAAAATATAAGTTTTAAAAACATTAGAAGAAAACAATAGGAATAAAATTAAAACAGCAAATTTCAAACACTTCTAGTAAACAAGGAGGTTTTATTAAATGATAATCATACAGGAATCAGTGATGATGATGAAGGCAAAAACGAATCAGTAAGACTTTAATTCTGATTACGAAGACTATTGTTCTATATAAGTTTAATTATATATAAAGCTTTGTCATTTTTAAACATCTATATTAAAATTATTTTAAAATTAAATTTTATATACCTCACTTTATATGGGTATGCCAATAACACCATACAAGTTTTTTTTGTAATTATGGTCAAACTCACTTATAAGGGCATTTTGATTTCTTATCTCTTAGCCACTTCTGTATATTTAATTACATTTAAATAAACTTTAATTGTATTGACTTGATAATTAATAAAACATGTCGATAATATAGGTTAATTAATATGTTATTCAAATAATATTTAAACTAACTTGTAAGAAAAAATTTTAATTGTTTTATTAAAAATATAATTAATTTGTCACATGAAATTTTAATGATAAATACTTTAAAATATATATTTTATTATATTATTTTTGTGGTTTAATTTTAATAAAGCAATAAAACATTTGCGCATTGCATAATAATTAACAAATTAATTTAATAAAGTTAAATTTTAAATAAAAAAAATAAAGCAAGATAAAATTAACATTTCTTAATAAATTTTTATTTTAATGTATATAAATTCTAAAGTATAAAATAATATAATGAGTTTTGTTTAATTTTTAATAAATTACAAAATGTAATTTTAGATGTTTATATTTTATATATTTTAATATGTAAATATTTAATTATAATATTTTAATAATTATTATTTTTAAAATTTTATGAATTTAGTTTTCAACAGTTATTATACAATAATAATAATATAAAAATATATTATTTGTAAAAACAATGAAATGTTTAGAGATTTTTGAAGATTATTTGGTCCGAAATTATATTATTATTTCGGAATCATTTGACAAATATCTTGATATAAATGTTAAAAATAAAAGAAAAAGAATTATTTTAAGCCAATGTGTGACATACAGTCAATGGATAATATCGATTCGGCAAGCTATCTGTGCCATTATTAACCAGCCATGGATATGGGTAATGTTGGGAGATTCATTTTATATATTAGGAGTGCCCAGGTTGTTTTCAATATGTATATCAACTGCTGGATTATTAATGGCAGTAGCAAGTAAATATTTAAAATAAAATTTAAAATTTAAAATATAAAATATATTTTATTTCAAACATTTTATGTTAGGCTCTGCAGCCAATTATATGGAGAACCGAAAGCGAAGTTATTATATAAATTTGTTAAATAAAATTAAACTTAACCAAAATCACGGACTTAGTATTACAAATTATAACAAGTTTAAATTTAGAGCTGATATAATGATTTATTTAGTTGTTAAAATAGCGACATATATCTCCAGTGTATTCTGGTTTATATTGTTTACAACATTAATGTTGCTAGCTTATTTGGAAAACAACGTCGATGATTTATTAATAAACCTCATCATTGGAAATATAATCTTTTGCTATTATGGCTATTATTGGTTCCGGATCATTTTTGCAAATTTCATCCTTGTTCATTTGTGTGAAGTATATTTGCGCTATAGATTTAATCAAATATTAACATTTATTCGACAAAGTACCACACACTGTAAAACTTAATTTTAAAATTTGCTTGATAAAATGCAAATTAACATTTACACTCTTTTTTATAGATCTGATAAATAAAAGCAGTTTTAGGCAAACAATGAGTGAATACAATGATTGTTGTGTTATACTATCAAAACTAAACCAGCAATTTAAATACTTCAATGTCATTGCCTATTATACCGGGTCCGTTGTCATAGAATCTGGATTTTTATCCGTAATTTCGCCAAAAGTTGTCTTATATTTAAAGCTATTTTTTCCAGTATTCCTAACTGAAGGCGTTATTATGTTTTTCTATCACTATTTAACCGGCTGTTCAGTCCATACATCCGCGCATTCTATATACCCGACACTCAACTCAATTGTAGCCAAATATACGATATCTATAAAACAAAAACTCAAAATCGTTTCACTAATTGAGAAGTTCTCCGGACCTGTCATTGCGTTCACTTGTTTCGACTTTTTTCCGATTAATAGTTTTGAGTTTTATATATTGATCGCAAATTCGGGCAAATTATTCGTATTATTTCTTCAAAACTACTATAACTAAAATTAGTGCATTATATGGGCAGTACTTCCAGGAGTAGATTAAAGAAATAATTTTTTAAAAATTTCTAAAGAACAAATAACAATGATGCATTTTAATTAAATTTAACTAGATTTACACCGGATTTAACACTAATTCAGAAAATTATTTTCAATTTTGTCCAAAAAATGTTATAATATTTAAGCAATTTATTAATTGTTTTCTTACTTGATTTAAATTATAATTAATTATTTAAATACTATTTTTTCTAGATAATGTTTATGCGTTTTATAAATAAAAGTAATGTTTTAATGTGATCTAAATAACTTATTTGCCCATGTAAGCTATAGGTTAAAAAATTATTTTAATTTAGTAAAATTTTAACTAAAATCCCCATGATTACCAAACGTTTAATTTTATTTATTGTATTTATAATTAATTAACTTGATAAAGACTATTTAAACTTAGTAAAAACATTATTTTCATACATAAGAAAATTAATTTCTGAGTTAAGAAGAGATAAAGAAGAGGATTAGCCGAAAATCCGCTTGATTTTAAAAATTGCTATTTATGAATCCCCGTTAGCATTTTTTTTAGCAAAAGGATACCTCCCTCAATTTTTTCGAGACCGGTAAATTTTTTGTATATTTTTGGTCAAAATTAAAAAATATTTTTCTATATTTTTGCTAAATCTAGTTTAAATTTAGCTAAATTAACTAAATTAGACAAAAAATTTTTATAAATAAATGGGGGGTTTTAAGCGATTTTGGAAAATTCTTTCCCTAATCCCTCTGAATCGGCCGACCTTCTCACTCTCTGGTTAAATGGCAAGCATTTAGTTTATTAATAATCAAAAAATATGTGTAATTAATAGTTTTATTTATTTATTTTCAATTTTGTTATAATTTTTTTTACTAATTTTTTTCATTCAAACTTAGTTATATAGATATCTGCAAATTAAACAAGGAGTTTTTAATGTTAATCCTTAATAGATTATATTAATTCTTTTTAATTTAAAAATATTTTTTTGTTATATAAATTTTATATAAAATGCAATCTTATAATAGAATATACAGTAGAAATTCATTAATTCACTAATTTATGTATTGTATTAAGATAATTATACTAAACTAAATTATAACTTTGTTAGCTTGGTGTTATATAGAGCATGAATATACCAATAACAATTTAGGTTAATTAATATGTTATTTAAATAATATTTGAAATAATAATAAATTTTTAATTGTTTTGTTAAAGATATAATAACTTTGTCACATGAAATTAATTTATAAAAAATAATATACAAATTAAAATTATTTCAACATGTTTGTCTAACTTTGCAAAGATATCAATAATATAATATTTTAAACTAATATAAATTAAATGTTTCGTACTAAAATTTAACTTTAATAATAAAAAATAATTATATATTTTTAGTACTTTTATATAAAATATTTAAAAAATTTTAAATAAATAGATTATTATAATGTTATTTATAATTAATGTAATTTTCCAAATGCCTAATATTTTTTGACGCAAGGTAAAAAACAAGAATTATTTTGATATTAATAATTAAGATTACTATTTTTAGGGAAAAAATTAGGGAAAACTTCAAACTCTTAATACAATCCCATACTGTTGTATACTGTATATAAAAGGTCCAAATAGAATGCTCACAAATAACGTAATTTAATCAAATAATAGTTTTATTATATTTATATTTACATTTAAAAAAAATTATTACATACCCGACTTCCATATCCGACTTCCATACCCAAATTCCATACCCAACTTCCATACATGAATTCCATACCCAACTTCCATATCCGACTTCCATACCCAAATTCCATACCCAACTTCCATACATAAACTCCATACCCAACTTCCATACCCAACTTCCATACCCGACTTTCATACCCGACTTCCATACCCGAATTCCATACCCAACTTCCATACCTGACTTCCATACCCGACTTCCATACCCAACTTCCATATCCAACTTCCATACTTAATTTCCATACCCAACTTCCATACCCGACGTCCATACCCAACTTCCATACCCGACTTCCATATTCGACTTCCATACCCGAATTCCATACCCAACTTTCATACCCAATTTTTATACCCGACTTCCATATTTAACTTTTATACCCGAATTCCATACCCAACTTCCATAACCAACTGCAATTTTGTTTGTGAATGATTTTAATTTAAATTTTGTTTGATTTTTTAGCAATTAATGATAAAATAAATTTGTTGGATATTTGCGTAATTTCTGGTCGTAAAAAGGTTAAACAACATAAACATTAGGGAGATTGTTACTATAAAAATAATTTTCCCTAAATATAGTATTCTTATTAATAATATAATTGACCCAAACATAGTATTACCGCATAATCTGCGTCTGAACTCTGCGGGAAAACACTTCTATAGAATAGGTTTATCTCAATATCCAAAT
>JAQFXP010004117.1:0-11229 GCA_034693685.1 Belba bartosi
TTTGAACCCACTACCTGTTTGTTAAGTTAGACTTAACTGCAGTCGGACGCCTTGACCACTGCGCCAGCCTGCCAGGAATATGTTAGAATATCTTAAAGATTTTTAAGCAAATTTGTTAATAATTTATTCAAAAAGAAGAGTACTGTAAGTATATTATTAAAACTTATAGTGATAAATTATTAACATTAAAGTATTACTACTAAAGTAATCCTCTTCAGGTAGTCGTTTAAATAGTTTATTTTCTATTATTATTTTAATAAGCAAATTATATGTTAACCGACATTGGGCATTAATGATGTCTTGTTCTCAGCGGGACGCAATCAGGCAATTTTTCACCTTGTAACGTTTTTTCGTATAGCATTAGTGGTTAATTTTTTACTCAATTTAATTTCTCTGGATATTATATACAAAATTAAATTTAAAAATAATTACTCTAATAAATTATTTATTAAATAAATATAGTGTGTATAGTTTTGTTTGTTTGTTTTTCTTTTATAATAATAATTAAAATCTCATTACTGTTAAAATTCAAATGTTTTTTAAATTAATTTTTTGCAAAGATCAAGTTTTTTAAATATTAATTTATAACAAAATTCTTGACAAATAATTTTTATTTTAATTAAATTAATCTTACATAAAACTTTCCAAAAAATTGATTGAAAACATTTGGCATAATATAAATTAAACAATTTGTTAGAAAAAAATTTTAAAACAAATATTTGCCTTTTGTATGCTCTTTAATTATTATATTTAAAATTTATAATTAAAAAAAATAATAGAACAATATATACTTTTATAATGGTATTAATAAAAATATAAATTAATTTTAATTTTCTGTTTAAATGCTGAGTTTAGGCCAAGAGATACATTAAGCAAATGCATTCACATATGTATAAACAGTATTTAAAAGTTAGAAATTTTAATTAAAAAACAAAGACAATTAAAAATGAACAAACATTTCCTCTAATTTGTCGAATAAATGTCTAGCTAAGTAAATGTATTTACCCTTTAAAATATTAACCCGGTGAAGGTCACACTTGCATTACATAATGTATGGGTAGAATGATATGTTGTCATAGAAACTTATATATAGTGCAATAGTGAGAAGATGGATAGAGCTCAATATATTTGCTTTACGGCATAGTATTTGCAAATTTAGCATCTTAATAAAAATTATCTTAAATATTATTTTAACTAAACTAAAAGAAATTAATAGTTTAAAATTAAGTTACAAATTAAGTTATAAAGAAATTTGTAAAAACATACAATATTTAAATTTTTGACATAAATTTAAAGTTAAAATAAATGCATATTTTATGCCTTTAGTGCATATTTATCGAACTCTAGTGACAACTCTATTTGATTTAGACATTGAGTGCCAAATAATTACAACAAATGATTTGGAAATGAATTGAATTGACGGATAAAATAAATATTATTTCAAATTAATTTATGTATCAATTGATTGATATGTTTTGCGATCAAACAATTATTGTTTGAATAAAGTGATCGACAATTGATTGGATATTGTTTTTAAGGAGTGATTGCAAAACAATAACAAAAACAAAATCGACTTTTTCTCAACAAATCAATTGGTTTTTAATTGAGTTAATTGAGTCGAAAACAAACGAATCAATCGATGGAATTGCTGTCAAATAATGAGTATTTTGTTATAAAACAAAATCAATTCAGTCTCTGGTGTTCTCGAAGTGGTGAACCGATTCTGAATCCAGTTCTGAGTAAATGCCAATTAATACTGAATCTAATGATTAAAACCTAAACTAAGTGTCGATTTGGTATCAATAGTAAACGACAACTCTTCGTACGAGTCGTTCACATGTCATGGACTGGTCTATGGAGTGATCGGTGTTTTCCAAACGGATAAACTGCTTCTAATCAAAGAGAGCCAATCGATTGGTGTTTTGCCATCAAATCATGAAGTCTTCAAAATCCAAAAGATTGTTGTCCTTAGCCTCACATCCAATGAACCGATCGCTGATCTCTCACTCGATGTCAGCATTCAGTCGACGATTACTTGTCAACGAAATTCGAATCCAATTCTAATTAAATTCTTATTTTAATCCAAAGGCCTGTGAAGTACACAACTGCGCGAAACCGGCCATCGAGTCGAGCGATTGTCCGCATCCAGAGCCGACCCACCAGTCCAGTGGCGTTCAGAAGACGTGGAACCAAATCAAATGGACGGCATCTCATGTCAAGCCTCGAGTTGTCGCCAGAATTAATCAAAACGAATCCAAAGACAAGTGTGAAAAACGAATACTCGATGTAATCGACTCTTAATTAAGACTAAGAAATGCATTGTTTTCTGATTCGATAAATTAATTCAAAAATTTTGTTTTAATGACTCAATTGTTTAGGAATTATACAAAATGTTTAGCGAAACCGAGTCTTACTATTACTCACTTTCGGGTGATTTAACGAATTCACACCAAAGACAACAAAAACAGAATATCGACAATGAGTTACCGATTTGGAAGAGAGTCGACGACCGCTTCTTCTGGAATAAAGTGATGTTACGGCCACTCATTGACTGCAACAACGAGTTCGCCGACAAATGGATTGTTCCTATAATCCAGGGATACGTCAAAATCGAAAAGTGTTTTATCGATATTTGCGACTCGACTCACATTACCGCCGATTGCAAGTCGTTAGAAGACGTGAGAATACCGGCCAATCCTCACCTCACGCCTAACCACGAACTCTATACAATGATTCTAATCTCACGGCGCAGTCGGTTTAGGGCCGGCACCAGATATAAAAGGCGTGGAGTCGACGAATGGGGCAAATGTGCGAATTATGTCGAAACAGAACAGATGTTTCAGTTTGGGTCACATGTCGTGTCTTTTGTGGCGATTCGCGGATCCATTCCTATCTATTGGTCGCAAATTGGCCACAAATACAGACCTCCGCCGCGGGTCGACCGCAATGAAGACGAAACGCAAATTGCGTTCAGAAAACACTTCGACGAAGAAATCGATGTCTACGGATCTCCTGTAGTGATCGTGAGCTTAGTTGAGAAGACGGGTCGGGAAAAGATCGTAAACGACGCCTATCTTAACCACGTCCTCAATTTCGACAGTCCAGACGTGACTTATGTGTCATTCGATTTCCACGACTACTGCCGAGGAATGAAATTCGAAAACGTGTCGGTTCTGATCGAAAATATTAAAGACATTATCAAAGATATGAGATATTGTTGGACAGACAGCGAGGGTATGATATGCGAACAAAGAGGTGTCTTTCGGATCAATTGCATCGACTGTCTCGACAGAACCAATATTGTGATGACAGCTATTGCCCGGACAGTGATGGACACACAGTTCGTGCGTTTGGGTCTTCTGCCACCCGAAGCCCAGTTGTCTTCGAACTGTCGGCGAGTGTTTCAGATGATGTGGGCCAACAACGGAGACATTATTAGTCGACAATACGCCGGAACTGTTGCACTGAAGGGTGACTTCACCCGAACCGGCGAACGGCGTATAACTGGTGTTATGAGAGACGGATATCATTCGGCGAATCGATATTATTTGAATCGATTCAAAGACGCCTACAGACAGGCGACCATCGATTTGATGCAAGGCTTGACCACTAGTGAAGACCTGAACAGTCCGGACAATGAGAGCGCTGTTGACTCTAGTCTCAGCTCTTACTCAGATCAGGAATACCACGAAAGGGTCAAAATAGTGATCGATGACTGCAAGAAGATATTGATTCCCGAAATTGAGGTTATATTAGGCGGTTGGCCACTCATAGACGCAGACCCGGTGTCCGGCTCAACATCCCTGACCGACAACGACATGGACACTGTACTCATTCTTACAAAGGATTGGTATTACGTTGCGGGTCAGTCAGGCTTTTAATGTAGTTTTAAAGTCAATTAATTTAATATTTAATGTAATTTAAAATTATTTAATAAGTGATTAATTGCTAAACAAATTGAATGTCAAAAGCAGTTTGACTTAAATTATTGTTTAGAAATACAAACTTTAATTATTTGGTATATATTTACAGAATATGACGACCAAACCGACAGAATTATTAAATACCAAAAAGTAATGTTAGAAGACTTGGAGAAAATAGAGTTGGGACCGGAACCCAACCAGATCTTCTCAATCAAATCGAGCCAATGCTGTTGTATGCGATTCCACTATACAATAGACGGCGTTTCGGGTTATTTCCAAATGTTTCGGTCGACAAACACCCGATTCTTCAACAATATGGCGATCCCTATCCGGAACGCCGAGGAAGCGATGGAATCACTGAAAGCCATTTGTGAGTCATTCAAAGTGGCCCTAAGTGTCAAAGAACTGAACGTTCCGTTCTATGAGGGAAAGTTGGACAGACGTAAGAGCAAACTAACGAACATTAACAGAGATTTAGCGCAAAATAATCTGTTGAAAGTGAGTCAAATGCCCAGAAATATATCCGACGGACAACTGCTCAGTTTGAAGAGTGTCGGCTCTCGGGCTATAACTGGCGTTTACTCCCAATTCAGTCGACTAAAGGGCAAGTGGTCAGCCAACGACAAACCCAAGACTATTCGAGAGTCGGCTCAACCCAAATCGATTGTCTGCTTCAATGTCGACAGTTCTGGTGAAGACAACTCCGAAGAAGAGGACTCTATCAAGAAGTTGAAGATACTTAGGGTTCAGAAACAAAGTCTTCCGATTAGTTTGCATTCGAGTGCCGAACGAACCTTTAGTTCGGACTTCTCTGAGTGCAGTGATATTGAGGACCAGGAGATGCTGAGCGACGCTCCGTTCGATTCGAAAGACCTTCAGGGCAATCGGGCCAATCTGGACCGGGTCTTAGAGAGTTGTGGTATATTAGCGACCAGTCCTCCACTCTGTGACAGCCAATTGCCGACAGACAGCGAAGGAATGGTAATTAAGTCGTCGAATAAGTCTGTGTTTCATGAAGTCGACGACTTTGTGTTGGACGCCATGAAGAGGGCGTCACTCAAGCAGTTGCACCGAAAAGCATCCCAGAGTTCGACTTCACTTTCGTCTCAGCCCGAACTCCGAACCTATCCGTCGACACCACTCATACATATCGACGATTCGATTTCGAACGAACCGATGGCGAGCGGCGAGTCATACGCCGGCAAAAACAAGAAGCTCTCGAAGTCGTCCGAAAATCTTGAATCGACCCGAACTCCAAAGTTAGACAATAGTCAGTCGTTTCGAACTGAATCCTACGCTTCACTCATGAGAAATGATTTGTCGTTTGCGACACAAAGTAAAGACTCTTCACTCGGAACCAACTCTTTGAACCCATACAGCAAAATGAAGACCTCTCACAGCGAGACTGCTATTCAGGTTTCGATTATAATATACTCTTTCAATATATTCAATCGGTTTTATAGCTCTTCACTCAGCTTTCACACAAATTATTGTTTACTTAGAAATTGCATCGATTTTAAAGTTTTTAATTTAGATATTAATTGTTTTAAATATTATATTTGCGTTAAATTTTGATGTCAAGCTATATAGCAATGATTCAGAGAAAACATTTTTGAAAATATAATCCAGGAAGAATCTAAGTGAAGATCAAGATGGCACTACTCTCTCTCTAAGAGTTTTTAAATACAAAATCAGTAATAATTACTATAATTATTATTTATCAAAATGTGTTTAAATATCGGTTCTTCTAAATCATTGAAAATCATTCTATATGTTAGCAGTGCTTAGCCATTAAATGAGTGTTTTATAGTTTAAGCTTTGGATTAATTCTTAATAATTTTGACATTTTTAAGCTTTTACTTACCGATAGAACATAACATATAACCATTAAATGAGGTTTTTCTAAATTTTAAATTTAGTAATTGTCTCATAAAGTCTTTATATCTTTTTTATTGATCACTGGATTAAATGGAAAGGGATTTAATATCAGACCTAATTGACTCTAAGCTTTCAAATGCTTAACCACTTCTATCGGTGCTATCAGTTATCTGTCAGTCGTAGGCATTGATTGAATACTCTTTCTATGCGTTTATAAACTCTTTAATTAATTTTCATAAACTTGTGTCGTCTGTTGTCTGACATCTCGAGCTCTGCTTAATTACTTGAAACTCGAAATTAATTTAAGTTTTTTTTTAATTGAATATTGAAAGCAAAGTTCAATTTAATAATTAGGACCAAAATATTGTTTATAGGACTTTTCGGGAGGACTGGCCCTGAGTTTGCCGAACCCACCGCTAAATGTTAAGAAAGATCTAGTATTGTCTCCACTCTCGCGAATAGCCAAAGGTGTCCAACACTTAGGTATGAATCTTCGCGGAGGACTGGCTGGTGAGCAACACCTGTCGCCTATGGATGTCGAGGCCTACCAATTGGTACAAAAGCGCAAAAGTGTTTCGAAGTCTAGAATTATAGAGCTGTGATATTAGTGTTATTACTATTAAGCAATAGTTTTGATGTCAACACAACATTCAATACTTAAATAATACCAAACATTATGTGAACTCTAATCTAATCGAAATAATTGAAAAATTGTGTTATTTTTCCCAAAAAATTTTCCTTAAATCCCAATATTAAGGACATAATGCAGACAAACATTTCATAATATATTGAATTATTGTTGAGTTTCTGTTATTTACAGGTATTTTAGCCGAAAGTATTTTTTGATTATTATTTATTACTTTAATATCTTTTTGATTGTTTATATAATTATATATAATATAATATTTTATAGTTAAGACTAGTCTTATGTTTATTGATTATTCATTCAAAGTGAGAATCTTTTTAATTAAATTTTTTAGACTTTTTTCTTCATTCGTTTAATTCTTTTATACAAAGTATTAATTGTTTTTCTCTTTTAATCATTAAATAACACAAAAAACTTGTTAATCGTTTGAATTACTGGCATATACTCGAAGTGAACAAAACACAAAACACAATCACTTTTTGTGTTAATTACCTTTCATGTGATCATTGAATAAAAGTTTTATTTTATTTGATTTCATTCGAAATAAATTAAAGTTTTCATTAGTTATTCAAATTTTATTTAATTTTCTTTTACTAAATTAAATGTTATTTTTTGAATAAAGTATTTAAAATCAATTAAATATCTTATATATTGATCGATAAATATTTGGTTTAATGAAAATATTTAGTATTTATTTGTATTTCTAAGTTATTATACTTT
Source organism: Belba bartosi (assembly GCA_034693685.1). Lineage (NCBI taxonomy): Eukaryota > Metazoa > Arthropoda > Arachnida > Sarcoptiformes > Damaeidae > Belba > Belba bartosi. The sequence continues at coordinate 7,168 of JAQFXP010004117.1, forward strand.
AATTTTAAATATTTTGTGATATAAACATAATTCACGGAATAATGTCTTTATTTTTACTATTGATTTGTTTATTCATAAAATCTACATTACATTGAAATTGAAATGTTTGCCAACTATTGATTGCAATTAACATCAAATTCATAGTAAAATACATTTGACTTTTAAACTGAATTTCAAACTCAATGAAACTGCTATTACAGGTAAACTATAATAATTAACATTTAAATCTGTATTGCGTGTAAAGACTGTAAAGACTAATAAATTTCAATTTAAATGCTATTTAAAAAATAGAAGCTTTGAATTCTGTTTGACATTTATTCTTTAAAGTTAACATCCAAATATTTTTAAGTTAAATCAATTTAACTAATTAATCGATGAGTGTTTTTATGATAAGTTTAAAATTTTTATATAAGTTTTATTGATTAAAAGAATATATGAATTAATATTAATCTCTTATTTCAATAAACTTGTATTTTATATAAATCTCGAATTCATTATTTGTGTCACTTCTTGGAAATAACATTTGATTTGAATAATTGAGTTCACATGAATTGCTGCGACAAAAATGCCATTACTTATCCACAAACTTATGAAATATTATGTCAATTATTGAACATTTGGTTCTTGGCTTACACTGTATTGCAGAATATTTTATTTTGATTGAGTTCTTATTTTAAATTTAAATTTTTCTGTTTATTTGTCATTTGGTTAGACTTGAGTCGAGAATTTGAAAGTTAACATAAAAAATAAGAAATTTATTCAAATACAGAATTTGTGGCAAAAACAGTCGCTTTTTATTTATTTATTTTTTCCAAATTCTTTTCCACAAAGAGTCCAATACCAAGAAAACAATTCATTCGTTAAAAACAATTCAATCTTTACGTCAAATGTATTTATAATATATATTTGGATTAAACTCTATATTCAAGAAATTTTTGTTTTTCGACGATTTATTACAAAAATACTTTTTCTGAAGTTTTTGTTTTTCTGTCTCTTGTGTTTAGACTCTAATAGACTCTAAACATGGATTTAAATAAATAATTGTTTAATAACAGATGACATAAATTATTTATTTATTAGCATTTAATTCTAATTTTATGTGAAAATAATAAACTTTCACTTTTAACATTTGCTAAAAGTTCAGTTAAATAAGTTTATATTATTATTAAATTTTGGTTAAATAATTTAGAAATTTATTTATTCTCAAAACTTACAATAATTGCAATTTTTAATATATCTGTAATTTATTTTATTTAATATTTTAATTTATTTTATGCTTTAATTTATTTTTTGAAATTGCATTTTTACGTCAAATTAAATTTTGAAAATTATTTAATATATTTTTATTGATTTTTTTGTCTAATGAAAAAGTCATTATTATAGAATGTTTTTGTTATCAAGGAATTTTTAGTAAATATTTATTCAATTATATTAATAGAAAAACATTGTAACAAAATTGCCGATATTTTTAATTATTCAAAATTCTTTGCAAATTGTTTTAATAATTATATTTTAATTACTAAAAGCAGAGATGACCAAGGATGAAAAATAAAGAGGAATATTTCTTTGAATAAATTATTTTTATGTTGATTTCGAAATCTTGCTTAATTAAGCAAGTAGAATTGTTTTAAATTTAACATATAATTAATTTTAAACTTTTTGTGGTATTTAATATAATAATTAGCATTAAATGCACAAAACCAGAGGTCAGAGTTTAAAATATTTTTGAATGCGCCCCAAAAAACTGATTAAATTTTATTTAATGTCTACTCATATAAAACATTTAACCAATAAATTAATGATTATCATCAAAGACAGGCATAATGATAAGAGATCAAAACTGATAAACATGTTAAATTGTTTAATTTTATAATTTATACATTAAGTCATAATACTTAATAATATAATAACTTACGTAATAATACTAATATATCATATATAAATTTAATATAGTATTTAATATATTTATAATATTATAAAGTTATTATTAATGAGTTACGTAATAATTATAATTTATAGCATGCTATTTTTTATATTCAAAGTTGGTCAAAATTTTTATTAAACAAAAATATATTTATTTGGATGATAAAATAGCTTGTATCTTTTTAATAATAAGTTTTTTTTGTATAGTATATATTTCTATTTTGTTTACAATGCGTTTATATTTCAAATTTATTCTCTATATATAGCAAAAAATTTCAAAAATATTAACCAGAACACATTATTTACGGCAATAAAAATAATTATTATTAAGAAGATATTTTTAAAATAATTATTTAGTAAACTTATTCTCAAGAAAATCTTTACTTAAAAATATATTCACCGATCAATTCTATTAAAATTTTAATTTTATATTATTTGTTTGAGTAATTTTATAGTAATCAAAATTTTTCAGTAAACTTAAATTTAATTATTAATTAAATTTATAGATTAATCTAAATTTATAAATTTTTGAATTAAAATAGTAATAAATAATATTACAAAAACTATATAATTTAAGTTTAATTTTAGATTACTATAAAATTACTTAAATAATTAATAAGTCAAAAAGGTACAATTTTAATAAATTTGATTGGTAAATAAATTCACTAAAGATATTATTGAGAAAAAACCTACTTGATTATATGTTTATTTTAAAATTTTCTGAAATGTAGCAATATTTAAAGTAAAATGTGATAAAGTCATATTTAAGTAAATGTGAAGTAATACAGCAATAAAAATATTTTTGATATTATTCTCTCGAGTGTACAGTATTTAATTGCATTTACCCGTTTACTATATAGAGATTCGACTGTATCATACTAAAATTTGACTTTAATTAAATTTTGTTATTAAAGTTTGAGTTAAAAATTTTTATGCTTATCCAATTCTTACACTTAATTATAGTAATCATTTTATATCTAATAAAAATCTTAAATTAGAGTCTTATTATGGCCCAATGAAATAATATTAAAATATAAATAATATTTAGACTTAGGTAGATATTTTCAATAAAAAGTAAAAATTAAACAGGCGTAGTTGGTATAAAAGTTTGAGCATATACTGTGTCTTAAATAATTTGCTTATTAGTCACATGATTGGCCAATATCTAACTATTGCTAATTATTTAATTTGAGTTAGTGTTAAAAAAAAGTTAGTATTGAGTTTAGTTTAGTTAGTATTGCTTTAAAAAAAAAGTTGAAACAAATCTAACAATAGGCTGATATCATTTTGATATGTTGGTTTGATATGTTTATAAGCCAGTCATGTCTGATGTTTAGTTTATTGTTGTAATCACTTACTTATTCAAAGTTTAAAAACGACTATAACTTATTAACTATTTATTAAACAAACAAAAACAGTGTATCTGCAGTGTCCTAATACTGATCAACTAAAACATTGTAGATAAGCCTTTTACCCATGTTAACTGAACAATAAAAGTACCAAATATTTTATACTCTGAACAAATAAGCGGTTATTGATATATTAATAATTAATTGTAATTTTCTTCTAAAGAAAAATAGTAACATTTTATATGAATTATATGTTTATTAATGTTAAAAATAACATGTACAAAAGTATTAACGTATAGATATTTAGGCATATATGTCTAAAAATATCTTCCTAACTTTTTGAGTAAATCTATTTACAAATTGTTTAAATAGCAAAATGTTATTTATAAAACTTTTCTAAATAAATTATATATAAAATTATAATTAAATTCTATTATAATTACGAATAGAAAGAAGATAAAGCCATGTTAAGGTTCGAAATGTTCTAAATCTTTTCAAAAAATAATTATCACAAGTTAATTTTTCAGACTTAAAAACGTTAATATTAACTGATTATGGTCAACAAGACAAGACCAATCTTAGAACATTGTTTGATAAACAGTTAATATATTAATCAAAGTCTTTAACTCTAAAAAATTAACTTGTAATAATAATTTTTTTTGCAAAGATTTGGAACATTTTGAACCTTAACATGGCTTTATCTTCTTTCTATACCTAATTAAAATAAAAATATAGACTGGCTATTTTTGTGCTAGAGTAAATAAAAGCGGACAAAACTGTGAAAATATTT
>JAQFXP010004118.1:0-11227 GCA_034693685.1 Belba bartosi
ATTTTGTTTAATAAATATTATAAACATTTAAAATTAAAACAGATTTAAATTGTAACAAGATAAAACAATAAATATAACCTTAAATATTTATAAGAAATTTTTTAAAACTAAAAACAAGTTTAAAATTTAAAAAAATATACAGTTTAAGAAAAATTAATTAAAAAATATAAGCAATACAAAATGAGCCAATTAATATATATATAAGAAACTACTGTATATGAATATTCCTTTATAAATGCCCATAAGAAACAGCATTAACAGATAAACCTAATTATAGAACGCTATGAAAATATCGTTTACTTTATTGGTTAATTTATATTGACCAAAAAATGAGAAATTTTAGAATTTATAGCATAAATAATTTTTTATTAAACAAATAAAACTATTTATCTGTAATTTGCTAAGATTATTTTACGCAGATATTATTGTCATTTTTACATATCAATTAAACAGTAAAAGTAAGCAACAACTATTTGAAGCTTTGAAACTTGTACTACTTATTTTTTAATTAAAAAAAGTTTTGTATGCAATTGATAATGACATTTAAAAAATAATTTGAGTAAACATAAAAACTAAATATGTTAGATATAACAAAATTGTTTATGTAACTTGTTCATTTTACAAATTAAAACATTATTTTGTTTATGATTATTAATTATACGTATAAAGTAATTTAATAGTATATAACTTTTTTTATTTAGCTATTGTGTTATTTAAATTAATTAAATTAAAAAAATTTATTTAATGTTTTTATTGTTTGCATATAAATTTTAAATCTAAAATTGTATTAAAATTAGTAGACCTGGGAAAATCTGACTCGCGAGTCAGTATATGAAGATTTTTTTTGTAATCTTGCAAGTTGCTTCTGACTACGTGGTTAAAGTTTACATTATTATTCAAAACATCCATGACTTATAAATAGTAATAAAAAGTTTATATATGCATTCATTTAGTAAAGTTTAGTTTGAGTCTTAGTTGCAAAATGTTTTAGAGTTTAAAAAGTGTTTAATAACACAAAACAGTTTATTAAACAAACAAAAACAGTGTATCTGCATTTATAAAACATTGCAAATATTCCTTTTATGCATATTAACTAAATAGTAAAAGTTAGCGACAAATATTTTGAATTTTGAAACATATAGCGAGTATAATTGTCAAAGTTTAAAGTTTAAAAATTAAAAAATAATAATCAATTTTTTGAATCAACTTTTTGCATTACTGTAATATATAGCAGAGTTCTTACACCTAGTACAACTTTTAATTGGATTTTTGAGCGCAAAATTTAAACATTTCCCAGGTCTAATTATATTTATTGGCGGTAAAACAATTTTAATTTGATTCAAAATGTACTAGTTATTTCTTTTTTTGTTTGTAAAGTATGTTTTTAGTTAAATTAATTAATTTTTATCACTTTTATCTATTCATTAAAAAGTAATTATGTTACAGTATATTAGCATTTTAGCCAGAAAACCCCCTTAGTACCCCCATTGGCTCTAAATCTTTATAGATTATCTTTAGTTCTTTCAACTGTTTTAACAATAGCAATAATTTTTCCTAACTGCGTAAGCAAGATAAATATTTTAATTGTGAGAAGATTTTATCATGCTACAAGATAATCAGTAAAAATTTTATAAAACTGTTAATATGGCAAATAGTGTAGTTTATAAATTTCCATAATTGCATAAAAATTTAGGTTGATAAAACAATGAATTTTTAATTTAATCGAGAATATGTGAAGAAGTTAGTTCTGACAACTTTTGTATAACAAGTCATGCTCATATAGGACTGGTTTGCCATGCTTATTTAGCTTATACTCAAGATATTTTAAATGATTTTAAATGTTTGGCAGATGCCTAGCAAATGCTTAGTTTATGGAATTATTTTTAGCTTATGTTTAACTTAAACTCATGTAAGCCTAGAGTTTGCTCGTCAAAAAATGACTTGCTTATTGTTATATTTAAATATGTTTTAAAAATATATTAAACGTTAGTTTTAAAAAAATACTGTCTGTTTGAAGAACTTTGTACTTAAAAATTGAGAGCAATACTTTAAAAAATATATTTAATTAAAAACTGATATTAATTTACAAATAATAAATTTGATTTCCTGTATTCGGTCTAAAGATATACATGTAAATATTTTACTTTTTATATTCACTTTAATCAAACAAACCTTATGTGAAAATTGGAGAAAATACTAAAAGAAAAGTTTCAATTGATCTCAAATACTTATATGAGCTCATACTTATACTTTAATTAGTCTCAACTTTAATAATTGAATTTCAACAAGCTTCAATAATCGTTTTGTTAATTGCGCTCATGTCTGGCCGAACCGCTCATTCCCGCTCAGTAATAGAGGACAGCCTGCAGTTGCCGACCCGTCTGTATCTTTCCTGTAACTCTTTCAGTCCGAACCAGAGTTACAAAAAAGACGGACGAGTCGTGCGATTCACAAACTCTTCATTTGATTGTATCCGAAAGCCAAACATAACTTGTTATTAATATGGCAAAGACGTTGTCTCGAAATTTTGTCTCGAAATACCTTTACATCGGTTTTCTATGAACCTGAGAGAAAAATAAGGGGTGTTTTTACATTTGAAGTCTAATGTATAAAAATATTTTAATTTTACTATAAATTAATTAAAACCGTATTTTTAATTAGTAATTCGAATATCCGTAAGTCGAATATTGCTAAGTCGAATATTGCTAAGTCGAATATTGCTAAGTCGAATATTGCTAAGTCAAATATTGCTAAGTCGAATATTGCTAAGTCGAATATTGCTAAGTCGAATATTGCTAAGTCGAATATTGCAAAGTCGAATAATGCTAAGTCGAATATTGTTAAGTCGAATAATGCTAAGTCGAATATTGCTAAGTCGAATAATGCTAAGTCAAATATTGTTAAGTCGAATAATGCAACAATATTCGACTTAACAATATTCGACTTAGCAATATTCGACTTACGGATATTCGAATTACTAATTAAAAATACGGTTTTAATTAATTTATAGTAAAATTAAAATATTTTTATACATTAGACTTCAAATGTAAAAACACCCCTTATTTTTCTCTCAGGTTCATAGAAAACCGATGTAAAGGTATTTCGAGACAACGTCTTTGCCATATTAATAACCTATTAATGTATAATTAGTTCTTTGTTTTAAAATAAAATTAATGTCAATTAAAAAGAAAAATTTGTAAAATCATGTTTTGATTATCTGTCCTTCGATTCAATAAAAACTTATGTTTTCGATAGTTTTGAAGGTTTTTCAGTTCGTATTTAAACTCAAATCCAATCAAAATCAGAACTGATTTTCTGATGAAAATCTGATACATATTTGAATAAAATGCCAAAAAGTGAACAAAGGATCCGATGTCGGGCAGCGGTAGCATACGGAACAGACCAGCCATTAGTGGTCGAGGATGTATATGTAGACCCACCCAAAGCCAATGAGATCAGGATTAAGATCAAAGGCTCCGGTATTTGTCGATCAGATCTGCATATTATTCACTCAAACGTTTCGAAAGACTTTAAATTCCCTCTAATTCTGGGTCACGAGGGCTCTGGTATAGTGGAAAGTGTGGGCCCAGAAGTGACCACTATTTCTGTTGGAGACCATGTGATACCCTCTTGGCTCCCAAACTGTCAGAATTGCAATTTGTGTGCAAACAGTAGAACAAATTTTTGTGAAACAGGTATTTCAAAACTAAAATACATTTTTATCAATATTTTGCCTCAAAATAGGAAATAACGGAACAATCAATGTTATGCCCGACGGCACCACTAGGTTCTCAACTTTGGACGGAAAGCCTATCTATCATTCAATAGGTTGCGCGACGTTTAGCGAATACACAGTTATGCACATAAGTCGGTGAAGATTAGAGTTTTTCGATTTAATTGAAGGTTTAATGGATTTGAAATTAATTCAAATTTTTAGATTCGGTTGTTGTGGTCGACAAAAGCGCCGATTTGGAGAAAATCTGTTTAACCGGTTGTTGTATAGCAACCGGTTTTGGAAATGCAGTTAATTTAGCCAAAGTTGAGAGCGGGTCGAGTGTTGCTATTTGGGGTTTGGGTGCGGTCGGGTTGGCCACTGCTCTCGGGGCTAAGAATTGCGGCGCAAAAAGGATTATTGGCGTCGATATAAATGAGGATAAGTTCGAAACTGCAAAGAAGTTCGGATGCAATGAATTCGTTAATCCGAATCAATTGCCCGAAAACTTCGAAAGCGTTCAGAAGTTGTTTCAGTCTTATGGGGGACTGGACTACACCTTTGACTGTATCGGCAACGTTAAGGTCATTAAGTCGGCGTTTGAGTCACTTAATCGTTACGGCGTTTGTGTTGTCGTAGGACTTCCTCCTAGAGGTATGGCTCAAATGTTTTATTCGAATCGATTCAAACAAATAGATAATTCGAATTTGCATTTCAGACGAAAACCTGACAATAGATCCCTGGCTTTTTCTGACCGGACAGAAGCTGATCGGCGGGTTTCTGGGCGGCTATAAACCCATTGAAGGAATCAAAGCATTGGTTGATTTACACTTAAAGGGAAAGTTAGATTTGGACCAATTCATATCACATCGAATAAGTTTAGATCAAATCAATGATGGAATCGATTTAATGGTTTCTGGAAAGTCTATTCGAACTATTGTGACATTCGATCAAATTTACGATAAAAATCAAAATTTGTTGTCGAATGAGATTTAGACATAAGGTTAGCATTAGTTGAAATTATGGAAACTTTAATTGAAAATGAAATTATAAACTAAACTAAAAATAATTGATAACATATTAATATACAAAAAACAAAAGCGAATTAATTATACATTTTTTAAACCTAAAGTACAAGTATTGTAATGATTTGTATTGATTTGAAGATTAATTTATAAGTTTATACAAAATAAACCGATTATTAACTTATATTAAAAGCATTGATTTGAGTAAAACAAATATTTATCAAATGTTATCAAAAAGTTTTTTCATTTGATTCAATGTAATGAAAGCGTGTTCTGAGGTTTCGGCCAATTGTAGAGACTTTGTGCCATCGGTTTGTACCTCATTTGAGGACATTTGTGAAATGCGTTCTTCGATAGTGTTCTTCACTATAAACCTGTGAACAAATGTTGGCCTAAAAGACGATTCGAAATTCGAATCAATAAAATGTTTGTAATCAAAAAACTTATATAACTCATATACAGTCAACTATCAGTTTTGCCCTTATCTGCAAATTATGACTTAATTTTCAGACCAACTCTAATAGAAGTCAATGTAAATTCTAACTCAATTTGATCCCTCTCTTGGTTTTATGCCTCAATTTTCAGTCCGAACCCCAGCTCTCAAACCCATAGCTGACTGTATTTTATTAATTGTTAATAAATCAATGGATTCTCACTTTGTTTGACCGATTCGATGCACTCGACCGACGGCTTGCAATTCGTTTGCCTTATTAAGTGTGGGCTCAACCAGGACTACATGAGTGGCTTCAATCAGGTTGAGGCCCTTTGATCCCAAATCAATTTGCATTAGAAGTGCTTTAATGTCTGGATTTTGCTTAAAAGTGTCGATTTTTTCACTGAATTTCATCGAATGTTTGATAAAACAGTGATTTATCTTATTTTCGAGCAATGCGTTTGCTATGAGCTGAAGTACGTCAGTCCAGGTCGAGAATATAAGAGTCTTAGCCGTCGGGTCATCACTAGATATCTTCAACAAACATCGAACCACTTCTTCTACTTTTGTAGACCAACTGCCCTCCACTTGAATGAGAGCACAGTCTTCGTCCTCAAACCCAGAGTTCACATAAAGAATAGCCGAAAGCGGACAGAGTTCTCGACACAGAGCGCACTGAATGCACCGGACGTTTCCAGAGCTTCTCGAATACTGACTAATCATTATTTCAATGCATTTAATACATATGGAATGACTACAGCCTAAGACCCCCCACTGTTCCCCCAAATGGAACCGACAGATCGGACACATTTCTGGATTATGGCCTCCTCTACGACATGACTCGTTTTTGGATAAGTTATTCAAATAATACAAATGACTTAACTTCTTCGCCAAAGCGTTTTTGGCAATCGTTTCATCGGATTTAAGAGTCAGTAATTGAGTGGAGACTTCATTCGGTTCCAAAATATAAGTAATGGCTTCCTTAGGCTTGGCCTCATCGGGCTGTCGGAGTCTCATTCGAATCGACGCCATATTTAGTTCATCTATTTGTGACACAAAGTCATAGGTTTCGATCCAAACGGCTCTCAATCCCCGAAACTCTTTCTTAAGCGAATCCAACAGTTTTATGTGATTCGAACCGTCCTCTAAGATGTTCTTGTGCTCAATCAGAGAACTGTTCGCTTTGTTTCGAAACAATTGATTTATTACTTTCAGACACTGTTCGGTCTCACTGTCGCCCCAATTGCCTCGTCTTAGCTGTAGTCGTGAAGTATAGGAATAAATATTTAGTTAGAAATCACTTACCGGTAAACCTAAACCTAAACCAAAAAACAGTTACCTTTTCCATGAGTGCCATCGACTTACAGGCGGACTCTTCTATCTTCTCTTCGGCGCTGAAGTAATACAATTTCATCTCATAGTCGTTAAACATCTCATGTATTCGACAGTATTTACATTTAACTACATTATTGGTTCGGTTGCCCTCTTTATCTCTCTCGGGCCTCAAATGGCAATCAATCGCTTCATTTAATTCCGAATCCATTGGTTTCGATTGCAAATTCTTAACCCTTTGTTTCAAAACACTTCTCGAATGTTGTAATTCTCGCAAACCTTTGTCTAAAATATATGTCAAACCCGAAGACTCTTTGAATTTGGTTGAGATCGAGACAAACTTCGACAACTGTTCCTCCCCGAGCGTACCCCTCAGACTGTGCTGTTCGAGTGCTTCCTTGACTCGAGTTATCAGATTGTATTCCTCGCCATCGGCTCTCAAATAATTGATGGCTGACTTCCACCAGGGTTTCATATTTGAGCCATTGAATGCCTGTTTGATTGCAATTATTTGTTATTATTTTACTTCAATTCTAATTAATGTCAATTTTTTGCCTTTTCTATCGTCTCAACCGCTTTAGTCATTGGCCCCAATTGTTCGTTCACTTCATTAAAAGCTGCCATTCCTTTAGCTAAGTATTCGTTATATATTTGAATCGATTCGTACTTCAAGTACTCGTCTCTAAGCGTTCGACCGATTTCTAGACTAACTGTTATTGAAGTCGTTTTCGTCTAAAATACAAATCAATTCATAAATTAGTAAAAACATTGAATTGTTTTAATTCCAAATTTTAATTACTTTGTCTTCATTATCCTTATTGTAATACTCATCTGAATCCTTGTCCTTCTGTTTAATTCCACACAACTCTAAAACTTCGGCCAAATTATGCAAAGTATGGATTTGTTGCAACTTATCGGTTCTGAAGAGATCTTTCGCTTTATAGTTCTCAATAGAATTCAATGCTTTTCTATAGAATTCAATTGACTTTTCGTAGTCTTTCTGCAAAAACCAAAACAAAACAAATAAATCAAATAATATATCGAATAAAACAAAAATTACTTCAATTATATAAATGGCAGCGATTCCATTGATGGCCATAATATATCTCCGGTGCTCTTCTTCGGACTCGTATTGCGTATTCTTAATCATAGTCTTCAACAACTCATCCATTGTTAGCGTCTTTTTAGAAATGGGCAAAAACTTTCCCCGAACTGCCTGTGGATGACAACAGGCCTTTGGGCACAAGAGAGACAATTAAAGTAAAGTAATTTCATTTTAAAATAAAATAATTCAAATCAATCATTACTTGTCTCAGACTCAACATCGGAGTCATCAGAATATTCGCAGTCTTTCTGTCGAGTTCTTTGAGTTTAATATCCAAATCCGAAAATCGAATCATTCTTTCGCTAAACTTTTGCTGACATTCCGAGTGTTGTCTCAAATAGAAGTGCCGTTCGACTGGTGAGAACTGAAGTGTCTTCAGAGTTGATAACTGCTCCGGTATTCCCAATTGTTCCAAAACATCTAACTTTGATGTTCTCCAAAAACAATGACTCAAAGCAGTAACCATTGGCTCAAATTTGCCTAAACATTGATAAATCAAAAACAAAATAATATAAATCTGTTATATTAACTAAAAAAATCAGAAATAATGTTCAATTCTGACCACTAGAATGGGGCCAATAGAGCATTGTTTCCCAATAGAGTCTCTCGTGATAGGGCTCTTCGCCAATAAATAGCAGTAATCCGTATAAATCATTAATAGATTTCTGAATAGGAGTTCCGGTGACACACCAGCGGTGGTTTCCATAGAGTCTGTGCGCCATTTGAGCTAATTTTGTATTTTGCGTCTCAACCATCTGTTCCACAATCAGACAATTTAAAACTTAATTCATTAAAGCATATAATCGAAAACATACCTGTGCTTCGTCCAGAACTATTCGGTGATAATTAACTGCAATGAGTGGCGAAGGGGTTGAGTTAAACCGTTTTGGATAACGGAATCGATTCGAGTGATGAAGGTTTACGAAATCAATTTCATTTCTAAGCGTCTCATAAGTGGTCAGAACTATGTCATTATCGGCCAAATCGAACGGTTGGATATAACCTGACATTAAATTCAAATATAACTTAAATTTAATTTCAATTCAATCCAAAACCAATAAAAAACAAACAAAACCTTTAATTGATTTGACGCCTTCGTAAACATATATCTTGAGATTAGAACAATCCAAGTGTTTGAGAATCTCAGTCTGCCATTGATGGCATATAGAGCGCGGACTCACTATGAGGGTAGCCCTTGAATCAATCGGTTTCATATCCTCTCTTACCCAACAGTGGCCGCAATAATAAGGCCGACCGCTATTGATGTCGTAGTTAACACAAACCGAGTGCTGATACGACCCACAGCCCCGACACCGGACTACCAATTTTGCTATTGATTTATTCTTACGTTTAGATCTCGATCTCTTCTTTTCATATATTCTAACAATTGGTTTGTTGTTAACGAACTCCGAAACAGATATTTTCTTAATTTGTTTATCAAAATAGTAATCGGGAAGTGTATCGCTTTCAGATCCACAAACAGTGTTATCACTGTCGACATCGGTCTCACTATTGTCTCTACTATTAGTTCCATTCATATAATTATTTGAAATTATATTTTTTTGTCGATATCTATTTAAATTACATAATTCACCGCAAACGCACGCAAAATAGGCTTTTAATAAGAAAACAAATACCAATTATTAGTTTTAAACAAATACTAGTGTTAGCGCAAAGAGAATCAATACAAACCCTCAGAATCTTCAGTAAACTCTTCGTCAAAATCCAAATAACAGTCATTTGAGTCAATGTCTAATGTTTTTGGATTAGAGAGTATACAAGAGAGCACTTCGACGGTCTTCCCTAAACCCATTTCGTCGGCAAGTATTCCACTTTGAGATATGCCGTAAATATAATTCAATGGAAAACTCGATTCATCGCAAAAATATCCCAAATATTTGTTATAATTAACTGACTTTCCGTCAATTGTATTCATCTGTTCGTAAACTAATTGATGAGAACTAATAGATTCGATTCGCTCTCTGTTTAGCATCCATTGGACCTAAAGTTAGAAATAATTTCAAAACAATTTTCAACAAAAAAAACTATTTCTAAAACCACTAACAGCTTCGACTTGATATGAGCGAAGAGTTGGGTATAGCGCCGGGTGTTGAACATCAACAGCAGCGATATTATGCTTATTCTCGTTGTGTTTGGCCTTTATTTTTGAATACAATTCTTCGACGCTTTGGTTCGAAACCACTTTAAGCGGTAATTAAAAAATAATAATTTAATCCAAAAAATATAAATTAAAGTCAAATCATTGTTTAATACCATTATCTATGGGTTGAATCGGTTCCAAAAACTCATAGAAATGATTCATAAGTTTTAGTAAATCATAATTCGGTTTAAACGAAGTCTGCGAATGAAAGTCCAGACGTTTTAGCGCCGACTGCTGTAGCCATACGTCAATTGAAAAACTGTTTTCACTAAACAATAGATTTGTTGTCAAATAGATCTGATTAGAAGTCAAAGCGTTAATCAAATCCGAATTTAATGTTTTAAAACTATTGTCGAAATGAATGAAAAAATGTTTTCCGGCTTTGGTTTCGTTGCACTCGTAGTAAACGACTGATTCGAACGGCCGGTGTTTGACGTAAACGTAAATCAATTGCTTATCAATTGAGTTGATGTCAAAGCAGTTATCGATCGGTTTGTCGCCAATCAGTCCAATAGAACCCAAAAGACAATGACATGAATCGGGAATTGATTCATCGGTTTCGGCTAAAAATACGATTAAAATAATTGATTCAAACCTGAAATGAAAGCTGAGATCAAAACCCGATTAATACTAACTTTTATTGAAGTAATTAATTGTGAGATAAAAGTTGGCGTCACTTAAGAACTCTTCGAACTCGTCTTCGACAGCAAATTCGTATAATTTTTTGTTTGAACTCTTGCGCCGCTTCGGCGACGTCACCACCACTTCCTCCAGTTGTATGTCATCTGATTGGCGGACATTGTCTTCAATTAGGGGTCGTTTGGCGATCGGAACGGACTTTATTCGCGGCATTTGACCGACAATTGATTGATTCAAATGTCAGTCAATTGTCACTGTTTTTCAAAATCGTATTGAAATCGAAATATTTGTTTGTTTTTAAATAATTTGTGTTTACAATGGATTACATAATAATTGGTTTGACTTAATAAGTAGTTTAAATACAATTTGAGATTCAGTTCTATTTTATACTCTATTAACGCAAAGGTTTGTCTGGAAACTGAAGTTTATTTTTGTATATAAAAAGACAACTTTATTCAATTGGTTTGATTTTTATTTACAACTATTCTAAACGTAACTTTTGAATGAAACATATTTTTGTTTTATTGCAAAGTGCTATTATATGATAGACTAAAAGAAAGTTAAAGTCCATTTCTGTCAACTAGATCAGGCTTAAAAATTGGGGGATAAAAAGGATAAAGGATAAAGATTATTTTAATACATTGTATAAATGGTTTAGAATATAAGGGATAAAAATGGAAAAGTGATAAAAATGGGAGGAATAGAAATAGACGTTGACTGTATAAATAAGGCATAGACATAGACATAGGCATAGGCATAGGCATAGGCATAGGCATAGGCATAGGCATAGGCATAGGCATAGGCATAGGCATAGGCATAG
>JAQFXP010004119.1:0-11227 GCA_034693685.1 Belba bartosi
TAAAAACCAATAACAGATACATTATTCTTGAAATCAGACTCTTATTCAGATAGAACAAGCAGACAATAAGCTCGCGCAAGCAAAAATTAAAACGTCCGGATGGAATTAGAACACACCTTAATTCTTACGATCGCTTTCTTTATGAAATTAATCGATATTTCGCGATAATTATCAAAATTAACAATAAGTTTATATTAGATATATTTAAAATATATCTTTTATAGGTTTTTTAATATTGTAGACATTGATCTAATAATGCTATTTATGTTAAGTATTTTAATGTTTCCTGTTACTGTTTATAATTTCAGCAACTAAAATTCTTATGCAATGTAATGTAGAAACTATAAATTGATTGTAATTATAACTACTATTGAGTAGTCCGTTACCACTGTATCTGTGTGCAAACTATGTCTTAAATGTAACAAGTTAAAATTATTGTAAATGTTAATAAAGTTTATGTTTGACTACCGATTCATGTCTACAAAATTATAATAAATACTTTAATATTAAAAAATAAAATAATACAAATATATTATATTATAATACTATATATAAATTATTTTATTAATTAATATACAGTGTATTTTTTAGTATAAATAAAATAAATAATTATTTTTATTATTTAGTTATATCTTATTTTCAATAAAATTAATTTAAATTTTGTTGCACAAATTAAGCATATCTCATAGTTCAATAGGTCAAATTTAGCCATCTCTGCTGTAATTAATATATACAAAATATAAAAATAATTAAATATGTATGTTGCATTAATAGTTAATTAAAAACTAATTAAAATGATTGTTTTTTAAAATTAATTAAACAAACAAGTTTTTATAATTTTAATTGAATTTTATTTAATTAGCAAAAGATAATTATAAATGTAATGAAGATTAATGTCAATAAACTTTTGAAAATAACATTTAGTTTATTGAGATTAATCGCACAATGTTAAAATTGAATGCAAACATAAATTCAAAATTAATACCCTATATAAATATAAATAAAATATTGCCACCAAGATACATTATAGAATGTACCGGTAGTGAGCTTTACAGATATGGCTTATCATCAGTGAAGACCAAACTCAAAAATTTATGTTAAAATGAAGAGCGTAATTTTTGTATTGACATTGTACCTAGCTTATGTGTATTCACATATAGAGTGTGTTTTTTACTTTGAAAATAATATCACTTTATATTAAATCTTTAATCACTTCAGTTACTTGAATAACTTGAATAATTTGCGATTTTTAATAGATTGCTAAAAATCTAAACCAAATTTTAATACTATTCTGTAATATAATCAAAAGTTTTGGTTTTCAGTCCAAAATAACTTTATCCCCTCAGTTAAACCACCGACATTATCTTAACCAGACATTGTAAAGAGGTATCAACCAAACACCCTTGATTTTGAGAATTGGCATTTATCCACCCTAGCAATTGTGGATAATCGTACCCCTTGGCCGGCCAATTTTTTTTGGGTTTTTTGCCCAAAATCAGGAAATTTTCCATAAATTGGTTCTAAATTTAGTTAAATTAACTAAATTTAGTTTAAATACAGTTTTAATCCAATTTAAATTTAGTTAAATTAGGTAAAATTTCATTATAAATATATAGGTTTTTTAGCTTTTTTGGAAAAATTTCTACCCTGATCCCCCTCCGCGGTTTTTGGCCACAATTTTGGGAAAAAACCCTACCCTGATCTTCCTCCCCCTGGATCGGCCGACCTTCTTAATCCTTGATCTTAACTTAAATAAAATCAAAGTTTAAAAACTTTAACTTGATTATTATATACTTAATATTTCAATCCTTAAACTTTACAATGTGAATCAATTTGAGTTTAATCAATTTATTAAATTGATTAAATAATCTTGACACTGTTTAGTATCTTTTCGCATAAAACCTTCATATCTGCGCCCATTCGAGATGATGTCGGGTTTGGTTTCGCCCAAAACTGTTGGTCTGATTGACGCCAAAGACGTGAAACTACTTCTCAAACGAACGAAAATATACTTAAATATAACCAAAGCTATAGTAAAGAGCGGTTTAATAGTTCCGTCGATTCTGTTTATTCTTCTATTACTACATACGACTGGATTGGTTCAATTTGTATTTATAGCTTTACCCTGGATGTTATATTTTACAATGTTTGTGTATTTTTCATCTTTATTTTTGATTTATCAACTTATATTATTTTTTAATAATTTGTTATTATTTAAGAATTAAATTGAAACAAATTAACAAAAATATTGAATATTTGTATAAATCATTTAAACGTTTGTATTGGTATGAAATGCAGTGTTTGTTAAGCTATAGCAATGCTATTCATAAAGAAATTATTAAATTTAATGCTAATTATTGGTCAGAATTTTTGGATTGTGGTAGGGGATTTATCCAATAACACTCAAAAACCAATATATTGGGATAAAATTTACCCTAATTT
Source organism: Belba bartosi (assembly GCA_034693685.1). Classification (NCBI taxonomy): domain Eukaryota; kingdom Metazoa; phylum Arthropoda; class Arachnida; order Sarcoptiformes; family Damaeidae; genus Belba; species Belba bartosi. The sequence continues at coordinate 2,443 of JAQFXP010004119.1, forward strand.
AAGTCGATATAAATTAGACTTAAACTGGATTTAGCACAAATTTAGCACAAATTTCTTAATTTTGTGCAAAAACCCCAAAATATTTTCCGCCCGCTTTTGTGGGGGTGGGTATCTTTTCTCAGACTAAATGCTAGGAGGGAGGGATAAATGCCAATTTTTAAAATCAGGGAGAATTTTTAGCTGATACCTCCATTCACAATGCCGTCTTAAAACTCAAGAACAATTTTGCCAACAAAGACATCGATCACAAAGCAAATGTCTTGACTATTCTGTCGGGTCTGTTAATATCGGACGCAATAAACACAAGGGCTGAGGACTATAGTGGAGGCAACTATTGTTCGTGAGCTGACGGTTCATTACAAAACAAACCTTATTTTTGGCGATGAATTACTGGTCAGGATAGTAATGTAGCCGAACTGGTTAGTTTATATTCATAATAAATATTTTTATTTAATTAATAGTTTTTTTATTGTACATGGTTTAATTCACAATAATTATTTAATTTGACTATGAAATTATTTTTAGTTTATAAATAAAATATTAGTTTATTAATAACAAATTTATTCATGATTAAATAAATTTGAACAAGTCAATGGAAGGGATATAAATAAAGGTAACATTAAATTATACAAATCATCTGGGCAAAATATAAATCTAAAAAAAGAATAGAAATGTTGAATTTATATTAAGTATCTCTGCAATGTAATTAAATAATTAAATTTAAAAATTTATTGTCGTGGTAAAAATAGAAAGCAAACTTTTGAAATTTGTTGTTATAATTATGGTTTTTCGGCTATATCTTTGACTAGTATTAATTTTATTTTATTTTTAAATTAAGAATTGTGAAGAAGTGGGGATTAGGAAAAATGCCCCTAATTTAGAAAAAACGAATTTCTTCCCCGATTTTTATATTCGATTTTCATACCCGATTAAATACCCGATTTTTACTCCCAACATCCATACCAGACTTTCATGTTAAACTTTTATACTAGATATCGATACTCGATTAAATTAATCGAAATAAATTTTATTTTAATTAATTTTAAAATTTTCTTTAAAATAAAACCAAAAGTGCAGTTTAGAGATCGGTTAAGGAAGTTAGACTTGAGAATCGGGTATGTGAGTAATTTTTTATTTTAGGCACAATCTTTATATTTAACTTAATCATAATGACCAGAGAAGCCCTGGATGCCATTTAGATGCCAATATAAATGGACGTTTAATATGCCAATTTTTAGCCAAAATATAACTATTCAAACAAGTTGTTACACTTTTTAATGGGTTATGGAAACTTAAATTTTATTATTTTATTTATTTAAAGTATAATTACTTAAATTATCATATTCATTTACAACATTTGTAAAATTGCTTAAATACATTACAGCAAAAGTTTGAGGTGTTATTTTGCATCTTATATATATAATTAAACTATATATTATTTTTAAAATTTTATTTAAGTAATTATAATTAAAATCAATAAAATTTTAAATCAGATTTAAATTATTAAAAATTATCTAGTTTATTTTGCTCTCACATCTGTCTGTTTAAAGAAATTTTCATATTCAGATATTGTTTAGCTTGTACATTTTGCTTCAAATAATAACTAATCGCTATACTAAACAAATTATTACATTTAATTAACAAATGTATTGTTAAAATGTAAAATAATTCAATTTTTTAAATATAAATTTTTAAAATAATATATATAAACAAGGATCGAGAAGGGAGGTATTAGGTTAAAAAAACTTTGATTTTAAAAATTTGGATTTATCCCCCTCTAGCATTTGGTCCGCGAAAAGGTACCCCTATCGGCGTTTTGCCGGCCGCTGAAGACGGCCGGCAAATGTTTTGGGTTTTTGCTTAAAATTAGGAAATTTTCCCTAAATTGGTGCTAAATCCGGTTTAAATCTAGTTAATTTAACTAAATTTAGCTTAAATCCAGTCAAATTGGGGAAAATTTTATCATAAATATATGTATTTTTTGAGCGTTTTTGGGAAAATTCCCTCCCTAATCCTTCTAGGTTTTTGGTCAAAATTTTGACAAAAACCTCTCCCCTGATCCCCCCTGGATCGGCCGACCCTCTCGTTCTCTGTATATAAGTGTTAATTCAATTTATTATTTTAGATATTGCTGAAATATTTAAACAAAAATTTTAATACAAATATATAACATATACATTTTATTCATTTATATTACAAAAATTTGGCTCAAAATTAGTACAAGCAATTCTTAAACATGCCTTTAAGTGTTTTTGAGATATTATTGAAGATTTTTCACATTTTCTAAGTTTTAAACTAGAAAAAACTGTTCACATAAATATTGGGATCCGAACATTGAACAAATATTTAAAGCATTTTCACGAAAAAATGGAAAATTAGAAGGGAGATTTTTAAAAAAAGTAATTTTTTCTTTATTTTTATTATACTGCTTAAAGTTTTCTTTTAAACCTGAATGTATTAAATGAAAAAATTCGTTATGAAATTTAACTGGAATTTGTTTAATATTTAAAATAAATGGATTAGAAAACAATTCAAAATAAATTTTATAATTTTTAAAATCGGAAAATCTTGAACTAAATTGCGTTCTAATATCAGATAATAAAGTTATATATATATTAAGGTCTAAATCAAGAATTTCACAAAATTCTGTATAAGTCAAAAAAGTGTTATAAAAATTAAAAAAATTTCTCTCATTAGTTTCGCTAATCCAGCTATCTAAATTAATTAAAAAACTATTTCATTATATAAATCAATAATTAATTTATTTTTACCCTGCAAATTTTTGTTTAAATCATTTAATTTTAAAGTAATATCTGTTAAAAATGCTAAATTAAATTTAAAAATAGCACTTGATAAAATTTTATTTTGTTGGTTTTGAATTTTCAAAAAATCATCAATAGGTTTTAATAAATTAAAAAAACGTTTAAGACATTTTCCCTTCGAAAGCCATCTTACTTCCGTAAAATATAAAACATCTTGGTAATTTGAATTTATATCTATCAAATATTTTTTTAAAAATTTGTGTAAATTGCTAAATTTTTTTAATTTACTAACTATTTTAATTACAATTTGTAAAACATTTTCCAATTCTAAATTTTTTACACATAAATTATTCTGGTGTATTATGCAATGAAAGCTCAATAAATTATTAGTTTTTAAATAATTTTTTAATTTAGTAACTAAACCCATTTTATTTCCAGTTAAATCCGTGCTCCATCAGTTGTAATAGAAACAAATTTATTTAAATCTAATTTAAAGTAATTTAAAATTTTAATAATTTTTTTAAAAATCTCCTCTCCTGTTGATCTAGTTTGTAAATAAACTAGATCAAGAATTTCTTTTGTAATATAAAAATTTAAATCAATTCCTTTAATATATATAACTAATTGTTTATTATCTGTTCTGTCGGTCGTTTCATCTAAACAAATTAAAAAATATACAAAATTTTCACAAGCTAATTTTAAATTATGTTTAAAATTTTAAAAAATTTTATAAATATTTCTTGTTACCATATTTCTTGATAAAGGAATTTTATTAATATTTTGTTTTATTTCTATATTATTTGGGTATAACCTGTCACAAACTGTATTAATAATCTTTTTTAAAAATATTCCCTCGTTAAAATTTTTATAATGTTTTGCAATAAGATATGAAATTTCTAAGCTAGCTAATTTATGTTGATTATTCTCTATTATTTTAAGATTATTTTTAAAATTAACCTGATTATGCATATTTTTCAATTTTTTTAATTCAGAAATTTTAAATTCCGTCAATTCATTTAATTATAAAATTTTGTATTGTTCTAGGTAATGTTTGTGTTTTGTGTTAAAGTGTTTTTCTACTAAATGTTTCTTGTTATCAGTTAATTTTTTATGACAAACTAAACATAGTGGAACTATTGTATTTAAGGAAATATCTTTGTATTCAATAAAAAAATACTCCAGTTCTCATTTTTTTTGAAAATATTTTTTGGGTTTACTAATTAATTTTTTGCTCATTTTAAAATTTGATTATTAATATATATTCTTACTTTAGTTCCAAATTGTTTAAATTTATAAAAAATTTTGTAATTAACAAAAATTTAAAAATTAATCCAAATATGAAATAAATATAAATTGCGATCAAATAGTAGCCAAAGTATAGAATGAAAATAATGTGTGAATTATAGCCAAAAATGTATTGAATATTGTATTCAAATAACAATTGAGTTTTTGGCTAAAAAATAATTTAAATTAGCAAGTTTCTTTTTAGATTAAATGCAAACTTACTATTAATTAACAAAATCCAAAAATATAATTCAAATGAAAATTAAGCCGAATATGAAATGAATGCAAAATGTGATTAAATAATATTCAAAAATAGAATCAAAATAATGTGTGAATTATAGCCAAAAATGTAGTGAATATTAAATGCAATTGAATAATGAAAAGGAGCTAGAATAAAAAATAAATTAACATGTTTGAATAATTGAATTAAAATTTACTTTTATTTAAAAATAACTCAAAAATATAATTCAAATGAAAATTAAGCCGAATATGAAATGAATGCAAAATGTAATCAAATAGTATCCAAAAATAGAATCAAAATAATGTGTGAATTATAGCCAAATATGTAGTGAATATTGAATGCAATTGAATAATGAAAAGGAGTTAGAATAAAAAATAAATTAACATGCTTGAATAATTGAATTAAAACTTACTTTTATTTAAAAATAACTCAAAAATATAATTCAAATGAAAATTAAACCGAATATGAAATGAATGCAAAATGTAATCAAATAGTATCCAAAAAATAGAATCAAAATAATGAGTAAAATATAGCCAAAAAATTAAACCAATTGTGAAAAATAACAAGATTAACTTCAATTTAAGTTAAATTAAAATTAAATATAATTTAATTGTTTAAAAATTAAATTTTATTTATAGTTAAATCCTAAATGTTAGTGGAATTAAATCAAATGTTAATAAACACACGATGTATGCGAATAAACACTGGTTAATCAGATGACCAAGACAAAAACAACGCTTTAATTTTTTAACATAAATTTTTAAAATAGGGCTTCTCTGATAATGACTATTTGGGCACAATCTAAGATTAAATAAGAAAATAATTATTTAAATTAATTTCAACATACAATAAGTCTGATATATTAATTTCGACAATTAATTACCGTCTTCATTTTTTAAAACATTTTAAGTTAAAATATAAATAATTATAAGATTAAAACAAATTACTAAAAAGTAAGAATGAAACTATATAGAGTAAAAGTTTGCTTTACAGTATATAAATCGTGTTGTACATTTAATTTAATTTGTCTAATTTTTTAAAATTAAACATAGCTAAAATTAATTTTTAAACTTTAACCATGTTTCTGGTTACAATTACTCTTAAAAAAAGTACTCAAAATGCAAATGATATAATTTTGTATTTGAGTACGATTTTAATATTTTAAAGAGAAAAAATTAATGCTTTTATTATTAAATTAATATTGAATTTTATATTACTCTATTATTATTTATAGTGCTTTATATAATTAGTATAAAGTTTAATAACCTAGGCAATACCACGTAAATGTCTAAAAAGTGACAAGGTTACGTCAATAGAAAAACATATATATTATATACAGTTGGTTTCAGAAATGTGTGACCAAAATTGAAGTAGTGCAAAAATGCGCACTCCAGATCAACTCATTTTACGGCTGTATAAATCCGCCATTAAAATTTAATTAGTTGATGTTTTACAATTTTAAAACGTAAAATTAAAAATGTACATCTAATATTAAATAAGTAAAATAATAAAGGTATGTTTTTTACATGTTAAATTAATAAAAATTAAAGCAATAATAATTTTATCATTTTAAAATTTAGCTGGTTGTAATTATTATGTTATAATGAACATAATTACATAAATTTTGAAATTATAAAATTATAATTGGTTTAATGTTTTATTAATTTAACATGTAAAAAACATACCTTTATTTAAAAAATTGTAAGGATTTTCTTACTTTTGCACAATTATTGTTGACTACAAACTTGTAGTATTTCGGAACAGTTTCGACCATTTCTTGTGTTCTTTATCAACCGACTGCGCCTTTGAAGGCACAAAAAGTTTCGCCAATGCGTTAAGTGGACGGAGGGGAGAGAGAAATCTGATCTTTGAAGTTTGAGGTTAATTGCAGTTTTAAACAATTTTAAACTTTAAAGAAATTTATATTTATTTATATACAAATTCTGTTGCATAGTTATAGTCAACAATAATTGTGCAAAAGTAAGAAAATCCTTACAGTTTTTTAAATACCTTTATTGTTTTACTTAGTTATTATTAGATGTACATTTTTAATTGTACGTTTTAAATTGTAAAACATCAGCTAATTAAATTTTAATGTCGGATTTACACAGCCGTAAAATGAATTGGTTTGGAGTGCGCATTTTTTTACTACTTCGATTTTGGTCACACATTTCTGAAACTGACTGTATATTAAAAGCAAATTAAAATAAGTTAAAAACAATTTAATGGTTTTTCGTGTTCATGTAAAATAATTATAAAATAAATTATTAATGTATATTTTATAATAATTAATTTTAATTAATTAAAATGTCATTAATATAAAATAATTATTTTTGAAAATTAAATAATTAATAAATATTTATATTTTAGAAACTTAGATCAAAATATTCTTAATCTAGAATTTTATCAAAATTGTTTAAAACCATTCTTTAAATAATATAATATTAATATAAATTAAAAGAAATTATTTGAAATATACAAAAATGAATACAAAAATAAAATTAGATATAGATGTAAATAAAGTATTGCCACCAAGATACATTATAGAATGTGCCGGTAGTGAGCTCTACAGATATGGCTTATCATTATTCCCGTTTGGATCGACTAATCGAAGCAAATATTATAATCCAATCATTATATTCACAATAATATTCAGTTATTGTTTGAAAACATTAATCACATTATGTATTACAATCACTAATAATAACACATTTGTATTAATCGGAGATTTTACTCATTTTCTCGGCGCTGAACATCACATCAAAATCGCGATCATTATCTATGGTTTAATATCATTGATTCCTCAAATAATACATTTGTGGTACTATAGGAAAGGTATAAAACCTTCATATCTGCGCCCATTCGAGATGATGTCGGGTTTGGTTTCGCCCAAAACTGTTGGTCTGATTGACGCCAAAGACGTGAAACTACTTCTCAAACGAACGAAAATATACTTAAATGTAACCAAAGTTTTAACAAAGACCGGTATAATAGTTCCATTAAATGTGTTTATTCCTCTATTTCTGCAAACGACTGGATTGGTTCAATTTATATTTATTGCTTTACCCTGGATGTTATATTATATGATGTTTGTGTATTTATCAGCACTATTTCTGATTTATCAAGTTTGTTATTTTTTAATAATTTGCTCTTATTTAAGACTTAAATTAAAAAGAATTAACAAATATATTGAACATTTGTGTAAATCATATAAACGTTTGCATTGGTATGAAATGCAGTGTTTGTTAAGCGATATCAATGCTATTCATAAAGAGATTATTGAATTTAATACTAACTATTGGTCAGAATTTCTATTTATAATTTTGTTTACATCTAATTCTATAATGAATTTTTTGTTATTTGGTTTAATTTTTGGTGAAATGAAATTTTTGAGTCAAATCACATTTTTATACTCAATTCTAATGTTTGGTCTCTTTTCGACATTCATTATAAGCATCGCTTCTTCGGTTGGCTTTGAATCAAATAAATCGTTTAAATTATTAAACAAATTAGTTGTTAAAAAATTATATTTTTTAAAATTAATAAAATCAAAAATTAAGGTAAAATAAATATTTTAATAAATATATCATGAAAGTTTAATATTATATAATTTTTTTAGATTTTAAATCTGATTGAAAAACTAAACCATAAGTCAATTGGATTCTATTGTTGGAAATGTTTTATATTTAATTATAACAGAAATTTTGAAGTAAATCATTAAAATACATTAAATTATTTATTAAAAAATTATTTTTAAATTGCTTTCAATAGATACTGATTCTAACAATCGCTTTCTTTATGAAGTTAATCGATATTTCGCGATAATCATCAAAATTAACAATTAGTTTATATAATATATATTTTAAACTAATATTATAATAATATATAAGTTTCTTAATATTATAATAAATGCTTTAATATTAAAAAAATAAAATTATATTAATATATTATATTATAATACTATATATAAATTATTAAATTAATTAATATATATATTATTTTTTAGTATAATTATAATTGACAATTATTTTTAATACATTTTCGGAAAAATTGTATATATATAGTTTTGTCATGTGTTCCCCTCACCTCTGCTGAGGTAAATCGTTTATTATAGCGGAGAAAAAAACTTATAAGTTTAAAGTCTTATTATAATAGCGGGAAAATTTTGAATTTCTTTATTAATAGCGAGTAAAATTCCTAATTTTTATTATAATAGCAAGAAAAAAGTGAGCCCTTTTATTAATTACAAGAGGTCATTGGAAAAATCTTTTATTAATAATACGGAAATTCCAGTTTTTTTTATTAATAGCAAGAAAAATTTTAATCTTTTTACTTGTAGAGAGAAAATTTTTTAGTCTCTATTATAATTACGAAAATAATATAAGTTCTTTTATTAATAGCGGGAATAATTTTTAACCCTTTTAATAGGGCGGCCGAAAAGTTTGTTCCCTCGCGTATTTCAAATAGCGTTTAAACGGCTTGAGATATTTTAGTTTTG